>PVLC010007707.1:0-62484 GCA_004027655.1 Graphiurus murinus | reverse complement strand
GAGCTCAAGCTTTTGAGAATTGGAATGATAAATCACAGCAGAAGAGACCAGAGTTCTAATGTATTTGTTGATTTCTATGAAGCTAGACATCTACTCATCCACAGAAAAGGCTACTTTTCAAATTAGACATCCAATGAATAAAAGTTGACAACCCACAAGATTGTGCACTAGGGGCTGGAATGAGATACAAAAATAGAAAGACAGCTCTTGCTCTCAAAAAGACCTCGTGTTTTAAAGAGAACCAAAGAAGAATGGGTAATTACATGCAGATATACTAACATTTACAAAGATAGACACATACATAAGAAAGTTCAATATTTTTATGAGCAGTATGTTAGGCTCAACTTGACACATGATTTATTTTTCTTACGAACAGGTACTAAAGATATGTGCCTTTCTTACTGCTATACTTATGTGTAGAAAGGCAATAGGATAGTAATCTGGTTCCCAAAATAGGAAAATAAAATGAAACCTGAAAACCAATTGGAAAAGAGATGAATAACCTAAAGCCAATAGTAAAACTGAACTTTACAAAAGAGGATACAACTCTATACCATATTTCTACTTTGGGGAAAGAAACAATGGTCTTTTCTAAAGAAGAATTGCCATAGATAACAGAAGCTGGGAGTATTTTCTAAATAATGAAAATCCCTTGTAACCCAACTTACTGTCAGAAGAATTAAGAAAATATGAAATAATTTAACAATGTTATATGTACAGTGTATAACACACACACACATACACACACACACACACGCACAAAGAGGATTTTACTATAAATAAGGGCAAATATATAACAAAGTCACCACAGATAAACTCACAGGAACAACTGTGCTTGCTTTAGAGAAGCAATTGGTTCTAGGAGATTTCTTTACGATTTAGGATTTTTTTTTCACAATATATTTCTCTTTGTCATTCACAGACTTATGAATGAGAGGCAGGCTTTATTACTCTTTGCCCTGAGCAATTACCTTATGCTGATATAAAGTATGTATGGAGAAAAAAGAACCCATGTACATTTTTGTTGTTTTTTCTTGTTGCAAATGTTAGAATAATCATAAAAAACAGCATGGAGGTTCCTCAAAACACTGAAAACAGAATTACTATATGACACAGTAATCACCAGGTCTGAGTTATTTACCAAAAATATATGAAATTATTATGTTGAAAGGCTGTCTGCACTCCCATGTTCTTGTAGCACTACTCGCAGTAGCCAAGTTATGTAACCAATCTAAGGACCCATCAACAGATGAAAGAATGAGGAAAATGTAATACATATACACAACGGGATACTATGAGACATTTTAAGACATTTTAAAAGATAGAAATTCAGTCATGTGTGACAAGATGGATGGAACTGGAGGACATTATGCAAAGTGAAATAAAATAGGCACAGGAAGATAAGTACCACATGATCTTATGAGTGGAATCTAAAGCCAATGAACTCAGAGAAACAGTTAAATAATGGTACCAGAGGATAAGAGGTGGGAGTAATGAGGAAGTAGACCACTGTATTCAAATAAGACATTAAAAATAAAATTAAGAGGCCCATTTTAAAAACAAAAACACCACTTTAATTAGACAGGAAGAAAATTGAGACCTTTGCATCGCATGATGAATATACTTATTAGGATGGTATTATATATTTCAAAATCACTATGAGACTAAATTTCAAATTTCTCACCACAAAAATAATAAGTATTTGAGGTAAAGATCAATTATATTGATTTTTACTATTTTACATTGTACTCATAAGTTATAAAATCATTAACATCATTTTGTGCCCCATAAAGATATATAATAATAAATTGTCAAATTACAATCAAAACACATATTAAAATATGTAACATATGGAGTGGGGTAACTTCTTTGATTCAACTTTAGGCTATACATGCATGCTAGATGTGTGAAAATTCCTTATATCAGAATAAATGCCATACTAAATTCTATTTGTGATCATTAAAACCCAGGATTCATGCCTGAGCGTCACAAAACAAATGTCTTTGGAAGACTACGACTGCCTTCTTGAACTCAAAAGTTAAAACAATCCCCTGCAGACAGGCCTACCTTTACTTAATTTTCACTGATTGAATTCATCTAATTCATTCTTGAGCTTGGATTTAATTTCCAGCTTGTACTACTTCTCAAGGTTGTAAGTGTGATGTGTCAATCAAGTGCTTAGACCAAGTTGCCTTTAAGTCACAGCAGGCATACAAGTACCATTGCTTTCTTCATACTCTCAAATTTTACAGATGTTTCTGTACATTTGCCTTCATAAAATGAGAATACATGTTAAAATGAAGGCTTTTTATTCCTGAGAAAATTTCCTAGCTCATAAAATTAGAATATTAAAATTAGTATTTAACACTGGTATTACAAAGCTAAGCTTTCAATGATGATTTTGAAGAAGATATCCTAAGTATGACCATAAATTACTATAAATATAAATGTGTAGTACTTTTCCATTCCAAATGCCTAGAAAATTCCTTAGGAATGGTCAAATAGTTCTTCTACAAAATATTCATCTGAAAGTTATCTTCATGACCATAAACGTGTATAATTTCTTTCTTTGTAAGGCTTATCTCCTCAGACTCTCTCTATTCTGATTATTTCCCTCCTAATCCTATCTCATGCCTCCCTTCACCAGACGCTGGGACTTGTGAGGTTTCTTCACAAATTTAATGTTGAACTTGTGATCCTCTGTTTTGTTTTTCCTAAAATATGTCTATTTTCTTTGAGGGAAGAAACTGTGATCATCATTTTAGCATATAATCTTAAAGAAAAAAAAACAAGACAAGCATAGTAACTATGCCCTGTCTTAGAACTTAAATATCTCTCACTAGAATGATGCCTGTTCAATTTCAGTGAGTTATGTGTCTTTTTTAAAATCTTCAGGAAAAAATAGCTAGTGATATTGTCTTGAATTGACACATGATACGTATTCTAATTAATTAAGGTGAAATGTATAAGATTTATCTTCCATTAACAAACTGCATAGCATCTGATCAAAACTGGAATAGGGCAGAAATTAATATAATAAAAGTAGTGATATAAAACCACATAGCTATTCTATTAAAAGTTTCCCTGTCGCAAAGGATCTACATACCTATATATCTATAGGAAACAAATTCACTTCTCTAAGAATAAAGGACTTTGATCTAATATCATCTTGCATTTCACCTATCCAGTAGATTTTTTAAAACCCTGAAATATCAGTCCTAATATAATAATTGATATATAATCATGGGTAAAATACTTTGAGTTCTTTAATGTCATTCTTAACCAAATTTTAAACCCTTATACAAATAAAGCAAACTGAGATACTCTAATAAACTTTGCTTGCTTAGGAAAGCAATTTTATTAGACATCTCCATAAAAAGATATCCTTCAAAGTTTCATTTATGAAAATAGATATGATTCCTGGGAAAACAGAGAAGTATTCAAAAGAGACTTGGAGAGTTATGGAAAAATTTGCAAGATTGAGAATGAAGAAAATTAAGATAAAGTATTAGAAAAAAGGAAAATAAACACCATTTTTGAGATTGATAGGTAAGATCACTAATTATATTGCCATACAGTAATTGATATTCTGTAACACATGCACATACACACACATAAATATAACATGTAATATTCTATTAAATTAAACTTCATAATCAAGTGATTATGAAACTTGGAATTAATCTTGTAAATATTATTAAGGTTAAGGATATCAACTTGGTCTTTGCATTATTAGGAGTGGGTACAGCTTCAACTACTAATTCTATTATTTTAATGTCTACCCTCCTCCTAATCTTTCTTCCAAGCATGTGACACTAGCTGTAATATGAGAACTTCAATTTCAACAAGAAATATTACTGAATATAGATATTTAGATTTTTATTTGTTGTTTTGTACACTTTACCTGATTCTTGAGATCCAATTTGGGACATGGCCGGCCTCCGTTGTAAGGTTTCTCCTTTAGCCATTTGGATCGAATTTTCACTCCAATCCCACAAGATGAACTGCAAGACCCCCAGCTGGACCAATCACTTAACTTGCAATCAAATGGGCAGGGGATGACACATTCCTCTTGAATATAACCTGGAGGAAAAGATTTGAGAAAAGGAAGGAACATCTGGTCAAAATGTACTTATCAAATTCACTTTCTTTTCCATCATGCCAACTTGGACTGTTTAACAATATTGCTACAATTGCATCATTTTTCTACTCAGCTGAACAGACCCAAGTTTTAAGAGATAAATAAATATGATTGCATCTGCATTCAACTTTGTGCCATTCTGTTTACAATCAAAGGTAATCTGAGATGGAAGAGATAGGAAAAAGTACACAGTTACTTCTGGTTTCTGATAAGGAATGAAGCAGTTTAGGGCTAAAGAGAGAACTGTCTCTCTTCCCTGGGTCCCTCGTTTTCCATCCGACAAATCACCATCTGGAACAGAGAGCATACTCCTTAATCATCACAGCTTTCACTAATATGGATTTTGATCCTTACTTTTAGGTAGTGTGACTTGGAAGTAGGACCAGGGTAGACAGTAGACAACAGATTAGGAAAAGCAGGATATTGTTGAAAATAAAAGTCTCCATTAACTGTAACATCATCTGCTTTTCATACCCTTGTATGAAGGCAAGAACTATGAATGTGATAAGGCATTATTTCCACAATTAGCTTATAGTATATGCCAAAGATAAAGGGGATTTATAAATATAATTAATGTGCCAAATCCACTAACCTGTTTGAGTTAATTAAAAGGGAGAATATCCTGGGTCTGCCTGACTGAATCAGATGTAACTCCTGAAATGAAAGGCTGGGACCATTTGTACTAGCCTCAAAGAAGCAAATAACTATGCTATGACATGGGGTGGTCATATGGCAGGGAACTTTGAGCATCTTGCAGGTCCTGAGAGTCACCCATGGGGGTCAGCCAGCAAGAAAAAAGGAACCTCAGTCTTCTGTTTGCAGGAAGATGAATTCTACCAAAACTCCAACAGAGTTGAGAAGGGGAACATTCCCTCATCGGGCCTCTGATGAGACCACAACCTTGACCCACATTTTGATAATAGTCCAGTAAGATTGGCTCCTGATCCCATAAAACTGAAATGATAGAAGTTGCTTTGAGCTGCAAAGTCTGAGGTAATTTGTTATGCAGCCATTAAAAACTAAGAAATTATCCAAAATAAAAATATTATATTATCTTATTTCCATAGACCCTTTCCATCATTCCACACATATGTTAATATCTGCCATAAATCCATATGCTAAAACTCACAAATACAAATACGTCTGCTAATTTCCAATTCCTTTGTCAATCACTCCTTCAAGATGTCACCATTCTTGGCCCAGAATAATGCAATATTCTCTCCATGAGTCTACTGTTATCCTAACCATTCTAAGTATCCATCAATCACTCTGAGGAAAAAGATACTTTTCAAAATATGTAAGAACTCATGTCACTTCTCTTTTTAAATCTATGTTGATGATCTGTGGCCTTGCAAACAAAATTCCAACCTACTTTGCAAAAATATAAAAAAAAGTAAGACAAAACCAAACCCCAGCTTCTTTATGACAGAATCTAAGCAATGGTTTTCAGCCTTGTCTGTAAAATACAACTCTACTGCCCAAGAAGTACAGACAATTCAGCAAAAATCTTAGAAGAGAGGGCCCAGGTACCTGCAGTTGTTAAAGAACCCCAAGGTGATTCAATGTGCTTTCAAGGCTGAAAACCACCTCTAACTTGTTTTTTCTCCCACCTCTCCCTTCCTGTATCTTACTAAATTCTAAGGAGACTACCCCTTCTCCAAAAATAGTTACACCCTTGCTTATGCGAAACAAGTTCTTTTCCTAACCAGATCAGCATCCCAGGTTCATTACTTCAGCCATTCTCTTGCCATTTTAGTTTACCAGCTTGTCTCAGGATCCTTTTGACATTCTAGGCTGGCAAAACCTCAGAGCCCAGTTATTTCAACTGGTCTATCTTGTTCTTAAAGCAAGATGACCAAGAAAAGAAAAAGAAAATGCTAGTATCACTGGCAACACTTAATGTGCACTATTTACTTTCTAACACATTTTCTCACTGCCTGGGCATTCTGAGTTTTCTTCTCACTCCTCATTCTGCTCTTTTGAACATTTTGCACCTGTCTTCAAACATCTAAGACCTCATCTCATCCATCCCAGAAAAAATTAGAAGGAAATAAATGAGAACTTCAATTTCCTATTGGTTTGTCTATGTGCATGCGTGGCTTTTCCTCATATCAAAATGAAAACGCATTTATTTTCCTATATAAAGCACATTCTTTGCCTCCATCTCTATCTTTAGGTCTTTGGGCTCTTTCAGAACCTTTTTACCTTGGCTGTTCTCTCTTCTTCTCTCCTTCTCCTCTTTTCCCTCTCTCTTTCTCTCCCTCACTTAATTTTCTATTTCTCTTAGATTAGTATTAGAATGAGTTTAAATTCTCCAAATAATACTCATTCACAAGAGTGAATATACCAAACCTAAGAATCATCAGGAAAGATCTTCTGCATTTCAAATAAAAAACTGCTCCAATTGAGATTATTAAAAGGTTAATCCATTTTTATTTAACAATTTTCACTGCTTTGATCACCAATTCAATATTAGATGCAGCCGGGCGTGGTGGCGCACGCTTGTAATCCCAGCATTCGGGAGGCTGAGACCGGAGGATCCGGGTTCGAGGCCAGCCTCAGCTACCTAGTGAGGCACTCTGCAACTTAGTGAGACTCGGTTTCGAAATAAAAGAATAAAAAATAGGGCTGGGGGTGTAGCTCAGAGGTAGAAAGCCCCTGAGTTCAATCCCTAGTACCGAAAAAAAAATATTAGATGCATAGTAAAAGATAAGTAAAGGATTACAGAGAAGCCACAAGTACTATCTAATTTTACAGAGAAACTGAGTCACAAAATGATTTCACTGACTATCAAACAAAAAGATTTCCAGGGCTAGAAATTAGGTGAGATTCACCCTAATGGCATATAGACTTCAAACTTGCAAATCCAAAATTCCAAGAGATTTCATACACATAAATTTTAAATATTTAATTGTCTATATAGATCCTATTTTAAAGCAGATTAAAAAGTAGACATCCTTTTAATGGAATGAAAATTTTAAATCATTTTCATCTATACTTGCATATTGAAGGATTTTAATTAGCAAGCCTGTAGCAATACTTTTTGTTCCTTTCCTCATGATAAAAAGTAAACCCAGAGGATCTTCATGAAAACCAAGGTTATAAATTCAATGAGTATAAAATAATTTTGAAATTTAACACGACTAAGCAACAGTGACATTTATATTTTTTCAGGAAAATTTCCATGCTAGAATTTGCCCCAAAGGAAAGTCCACAGTGAGAACTATTAATAATGGCATATTCTTATATCTATCCCATAATTGAAAGGATTGGTTTTACCCTCACACTTAATATTTATGGTTTTGAGCAACAGAATATGATAAAATATAACTGTCCATGAGGTTAACCCACTGTATGAGAATTCCGATTTCTAACTTAAAGAAACCTCACTAATGTTTTAAAAACTCATTTCCATAAAAAATACAAATACTTGCCAGGCGTGGTGGCGCACGCTTGTAATCCCAGCATTTGGGAGGCTGAGACTGGAGGATCCGGGTTTGAGGCCAGCCTCAGCTACCTAGTGAGGCACCCCACAACTTAGCAAGACCCGGTTTCAAAATAAAGAATAAAAAATAGGGCTGGGGGTGTAGCTCGGAGGTAGAATGCCCCTGAGTTCAATCCCCAGTACCACAAAAAAACAAACAAAAAATATAAATACTTCAGTGGCAACATTCTCATAAATTGAAATCCAATTACTGTGAAAGAAGCAGTGTTTCAACCAAAAAGTATTTTATACCACAAGTTATATGTAGAATACATTGCTTGGACCATCCTATTACTTGGCTGAATGATGTTTTAGAGTTCTAGTTTAGGTATCTGTATACATAAAATTAGATATAAAACAGTCATTACAGAATTATCATTAGGGAACACACCCAATCTGTAAACCACATACATTACACACATAATACATGCTCAGAAATCTCTTGTTATGAATAAAGATGAACCGAGTGCAACCTCTTAAAAGCTTCTCTATATTAAAACCAAAGATATTTATTTAATGACATGCCAAACAGAATTGAAGTCCATGGACCTGTAATGGACTAACTCTTCAAACTGTATTACTAATCTCAAACACTGACCTCTTCAGGTTAGCACAGTGAAGAGCAGTGTCAACAGTTTACTTAATAAAGTAGACTCTTAATGAAACTGCTTCCTATAATGTTGTCTTGTGTGCATTTCTTTATTCCCTGTATTATTAAAATACTAATATATTTCTCTCCCTATAAGATTCTATTTTGGATGCTGTGAAAGAAAAAGATATTAATGAAAGCAAGCTTCAGAAACTCACCTAGATTAATTCACTGGTATTTTCCTACTACATAAAGTAACAGCAAACAACTTACTGCACAGTCCATGTTTAATTTACTAAACCGATGCTCAAATAATTAAAACACAATAATAGAAAGGAAAATCTTTAGCTGAACATGGTGGTGCGTGCCAGTAATTCCAGTACTTGGGATGCTAAGACAGAGTGATCGCAGGTTCTAGGCCAGCCTCAGCAAAGAAGTGAGACCCTCGGCAACTTAGGGAGACCCTGTTTCAAAATAAAAAATAAAATAAACCTGGGGGTATGGCTTGGAAGTAGAATGGTCCTGGGTTCAACCCCCTTAACACACACACACACACACAGAAACAATTTAAAATGCTGAACAAGGTAAGATCTGGAAGAATCACTTAAGTTAAAATGATGTCATGTCTTCATTTCTCACTATTTAAATGTTTACCTTTAATTTATACATTTTAATACTATTAGAATTTATTTGTTGTTTTACTTATTTAATTTAAAATAGCTGATTGGTTTAAGAGATATATATGTATGGGAATGATGGAAAAAATATTGGGAGGGATGTTTTAACATTGGCCCAAGAAACACAAGTTAGAAGTTAGTTGAACACCTATTTAGAATCTCAATTCATTAGCATGTAGCAATACAGATCAAAATTGATAGGGTGGCCAGCTTGCTTTGGAGAATTTATATTTTCACTATGCAATACCATTTATGAACAGCAGGTACACATTCTGGGGGAAGGAAACAGTCCAAATGATGTAATGTGTATATATGAATGTATCACTGCGAATCTATCTATCTATATATGTACAATTTATCTCTTCTTTTTAAATTTTTGAATTCTTAAAAGGTTTTTGAAAACTCTATTAGTAGAAAAATACTTCACTGTGCTATATAAAAGTTAAAAAGATGACAATATATTACAAATACCAAAGTATCTCCTTGGGACATAGAACCTAATGAAATATCTGAAATATAACTGATTCAAAAGTTTTATGAAGTTCAATTTATTGACAAATAAATGTTTTACTGGACTCCTAAAATCTCAAAGCTTTTATAGTACAATTACTTATTAAATGTTAGTACATCTACTGAAGAAATAATTTAAATGTCAATCAGTTTCCTTAATTAAAAATATAATTAAAGTCAGGCTTGGTTGTGCATGCTATAATCCCAGCCTCTTGGGAGGCCAGGGCAAGAGGACTGATTGCAAGTCTGAGGCCAGCCTGAGCAATTTAGTTAGACAACCTTTCAAAATAAAATAAAAAGGGCTAGGATGTAGCTCAATGGTATAGCACCTGCCTAGCATGTGTGAGGCCCTGAGTTAAATTTCCAGTAAAGAGATAAAATATATGTACATATGTACACATACATTTAATTCACTATTGTACATTATTCTAGATGTAGGTGAGTTAGAGTCATATAGGCCAAAAGTTTCATTTTATAGATTTGACAGAAGAAGAAAGGGAACTTGAACCCAGATCTGACAGAAATAGCCAGCTGACTAAGAATTTGAAAAAAAATAATAATAATACGGTTTCAGAAGATTCTTTTCAGTGTTGAAGTGACAAGGTACAGAATCAACCCTGCTCTTGAAGGACTGCATATGTTGGAAGAAATGAGTGTTATAAATGAGGAAAATATCTGATATATGGTCGAGTTCTATGACACAAATAATATATACAAAATTTGATGACTATTTGTGGTAACATGAATGGATTCTGACTTCCGATCTTTAAAAAACTCTTGTAAAATATTTATTGTCATAGAGAAGTTTTTGACTAATTGATCAATTTGGTTCACTTTCTATAAATAAAGGTCTTAGTTTGACTTAATATAACAACATAAAGAACTGATCTTTTTTATACATTCATATTTTTATTGGTGCATTGTAATCATATATCACAGTGAGGTTGAAAGTGATAAAAAACACACACGTACACAGCACTTGGTATGATTCCCTCTGGATCCTACCTCACTCCCCACTCTGTACATACCAGTGAAATTGGTAGTTACGTCTTCCGATATAGGCATAACATTATTTAAACTGTTTCCTTCATCAATTCTCTTTTTTTATCTTCTCCACACCCATCCCTTTCCACTATTATACTGATCTTTTTCCTCATATCTGAAGTCCCTTTTGTTTCCTATTTTCTGTCTAGCTTCCACATATGAAGAAAAACATATGCCCCTTGGTTTTCTGTGACTGGTTAATCTCACTTAGCATAATATTCTCTGGTTCCATCATTTTCCTACAAATAACATAGTTGCTTTTCTTTATGGCTGAGTAGAATTCCAGTGTGTGTGTGGGCCACATTTTCTTTATCCATTCATTTGTTGACAGACACCTAGATTAGTCTCATAACTTGGATGTTGTGAATTACACTGCTTTAAACATGGGTTTGCATATATCACTATAGTATTCTAATTGTAATTTTTTTGGAAAGATACCAAGAACCGGTATAGCTGAGTCATATGGTGGTTCCATAAAAACTGATGTCTTCAATTGACTCAGCCAGGCAATTTAATCAAGAGTTCTAGTTATTCATATAGGCAATGTTTCAATAGTAACTCCTTGTGCCTGTTTCCTCCAGGCAAAGAAAAATGATTTTTTTTCCCTGAGAAGATATTATGGATAAATGGAACAGTAGAAGCAGAACAATTGGAACTGTTCCATTAGGAACACACATAAACTAGCGGTTTCTCTCATTGCTGCAAGTAAGTGCTGTTAAATTAAAGTGACTGAATGGTTAACCACATAATAAACTTGGCATTTGCAGAACTACAAAGACACACCAATTGTTGACAAGGCAATATTACTGAGTAATTTCTAGAATTGTGGCTTCAAGGACCTAAGTGAAATATTCTCATTATATCTTTCTGACTTGAGAGAATTGTGTCTTAAACTATACTACATGTCCCATGCTTTATATTTCTTTTAAATTTTCTGAAAGCCTATCTCAAAGTGTGTCTTTTTCTCATCAGGCTGTCCCTCAAATATTTCAGGTTTCACTCCTACACACATGACAGGATTGCAGCTTCCTGGTCTTTAAAGCTAGGTGTGATCTTCTAACTTGTTTTAGAAAAGGGAATGCAGGTAGATGTGGAGGGTTTCACCTCTAGGTTGAAAGTTTCAGAGCTGGAGCATAATTACTCATAGTTTTTTTCTATGTCGCAAGGGCCAGCTCAGCAATGTGCTAGATCATGGTGGCTCAATCTGCCAGGGTCTTAGAATGAAGGTGACTTGGAACAGAGCCTCCAGCCAACTCAAGATGGGAATAAGCAGTAAGTGATCGCTGAGGCTTTTAGACTCTGAGATTTCGAAGTTGTCTGTTTCAGTTGTTCCTGTAACATCACCTATCAACATTGGCATAGAAAAAAGCATATATTCAGGAGGAATGCAGCGAACTGTGGAAAAATATTTATAGAATTTTGAGAATCTATATAGTATCCTGAGAAAATAAGATTATGCTATATCAGCAGTTAACACACAACCTGAACAACAGCACTATCAAATGAGAATGTGACTATGCAAAAGTTGAGCCTATATATATATATTTTTCCCCAGGAACATTTATAATTTATTATTTAAAACAGAGCCAGCAATATGGGTAATAAATCAAAGTCTACCCTTATGTGATCTGGGATAAAATATTAAACCTCAATAGTTGAGTTTATTTGCATTAACATAAAAATGTAACAATACTCCTCCTTCATAACTCCCTATAATATGTAAGACCAAAAATATAGTAAGTAGAACATTGTGGGAAAAATTAATATACAATATAAATGACATACTAATATTTTGCCACTACTAAAAGCTATATAGCAAAGTAAAAATGTTCTTCTTTATCATGTTTTTAGGGCTAGTGATTGATAGAGAATATAATTCTGTAAAAATGCTTTAGCAGAGAAATTATAGGGTAATATTTTTCAAATCTGGATGTCATTTCTCATTTCAGATCATTTCCATGTAAATTAAAGGCTAGGATAACATTGACAAAATGAGATTTTCTGTGTTGGGTCAGTAAATCAGTTGGTGTTAGAGTCAACCTCTGTCCGTTCCAAGTCTGCTGCCACCAGCCAAGGCCAGACACTCATTATCTTTCATTTAGACTGTTATAATGATTCCTTAACTGGACTCCAGATCTCAAATATCTTTTTTTTCCCCTAATATATTCCATGCCTGATCAGCTGCCATATTATTATGCCATATTATCATGCAAAACTCCAAATATGTCACGGCTTCACTTAAATAACCTTACAACATGGCAGAACTTTGATATATGCATGGACATGGAGTCAGCAATCGAGGCATGGGAGAAAACACATGTTAAATGAAGAAGATGGAAGTTAACCCAAAGTATTCACAAGTCAACAGAGAGGCCTTTTATACAAGAACTTGATCTTGAAGACAGTATTAAATGTGGCCACATCAGTGTGGGCTGTACAGGAAGGTAATGGCAGAGGGCTTAGAAAACTGATGAAAAATGTTGACATTCATTTGAGTGTGCTATACGATGAAAGAAGAGATAGCATGAGCTCTGAGCACTTGGTTAAAAGATGACTAGAAAATTCAGAAGTGAATTGACAAATGCCTAGGCTTTAAGCCTAGAGATCATTGCTATGTATAATAAAAAATAGACATGTTGTTACGGAACGACATCATGGCAGTGATAGAACACTTCTCATAGTTAACTAGCTGTGACATATACACATGTCTAATATGCTAAGCAGAAAGAGGACTACCTTCAAAATGGCCAATGAATCTGCCCTTTTAATAACAGCCTCAGTTCCCAAGTGCTAAGGTAGATTTAAAATAACCTATACTAACAATCATGCTATTATTTAATGGAGTTGTTTTTTTTCAAAGACACACTTAGGAATGCATATTATGTTGTGATGATTTGGAAGAGGTTCATGCAAGTACAAGTTCCTAAAGCTTCAGCTTCATCAGGTGAAATGACTTCAGTGACTATCAGTATTCTGCATACTAACGCATCAGCATTTAAACATAATCCCCAAAGGTGGCAACCAGAGACATAACAAATACCTAGAACAGCATGAGTACCTAGAACAAGGGGGATAGGGCATTTTCTGGGCAGTCAAGCTCCTCCAAAATACTCTAACACAAAGCAAAGTTCAAAATGTGATAAGCTGTACAACCCAACAAACTTCAGGAATGAGATTCTGTTTTTTAATTTTCTGGACTGCTAGATCATCAGACAAAGATTTGTATTCCTGAATAAAGAGACAAGTTATTATGCATTCAGAATTATAGATTACATGATGAAGAAAGTTTACTCCAAAAATTCACTTTTGTCAAAGAACTGTATCTTTCACTGAGCTAATTCAGAAATCAATGTACTGGAATGAATTCACAGTACATTAACTCCTTGCAAGTTACTGTAAAAACCTTTGAACTTTAGCCAAGGTATAAAATTGAATGTGATTCCCAAGCTTGATTTACACAGCATGCTGGTAATGGTGAATTTGTTTCACTTACCAATAAATTTGTTTCCTAATGGATTGTGCATTATCTAATCTAGAGATTTACATTTAGGTTTCTCTTGTCTGCAATTGACAAACTGATATCCTACGCCTTAATGATATTTAATGATATGCCTGCTTCAGGAATATAAAAGAGTTGAGGCATTTAAATTTATTTATTTAAAATTTAATTTTAGCTAGAGATGGTGGTGCATACATTTTTATTCCCAGGAGGCTGAGGTAGAAGGATCACAGGTTTGAAGATAGCCTCAACAATGTAGTGAGACTCCTCGCAACCTGGTAAGAACCTGTTTCAAAAAAATAAAATGAAATAAGGCTGGGGGTATAGCTCAGAGGTAGAACTCCCCTGGGTTCAATCCCCAGTACCCCCCCCCACACACAAATTAATTAATTTTAGCCAGGCGTGGTGGCACATACCTGTAATTCTAGTATTGGGGAGGGTGAGACAAGAGGATCGCAAGTTTGAGGACAGCCTCAGTAAGTAGTAAGACTCTCATCAACCTACTGAGACCCTGTTTCAAAATAAAAATAAAATAGGGCTAGAGGTGTAGCTCAGAGGTAGAATGCCCCTGGGTTCAGTCCCTAGTACCACACACAAAAAAATTAAAAACCAGAATTTTATTTTATTCATTAATAAAATTTAAATAGCCAGTGATCTTCTAGTTACACTAATAGAAGTGTGAAGGGACTATGGATAATTCTAATTTATACAGAAGGCCTTTTACACCAGGAAAGAGTATTAAGAGCAACCAGTGGTATCACTCCAAAGGGGGGGGGGGAGCAAAAGGCAACAGAAAAAAGAGAGTGAGAATTTATTAGTTTCCTAAGTCTGTCATAACACGTTAGCAGAAACTGGGTAGCATAAAACAAGAAAAATGCATTCTTTCTTAGTTCTACCATAATACCTTGTGAATTCATTCTGGTATATTACAGAAATCTGAAATTAAGGTGTTGGCAGGGCTGTGATCCCTCTGAAGTTCAGAGGAGCAAATTCTCCCTTGTCTGCTGGGTTCTGGTAGCCCTGGTGGCCTTGGTTTGTGGCAAGGCATTGCCGAGGTCTGTCTTTTGTGTCTTCACTCTTCTTCCTTTGTGCCTCTGGGTCTCAAGTCTCCCCCTTCTCTTAAAAAGAAACCGATCAATGGACTCAGAGCCCACCATAAGCCTAGAACAATCTACTTCCTTAATTATATCTACATAGATCCTATTTGTAAAAGGCAGTGTACAGAGACTGAGGTTTAGAACCTAAATATATCTTGGGGGTGTGTAGTCTATTACAGAGAGGAATGAGGATTAGGATAAGGAGGATGAGGTGAACACAGAGGTGAGAGTCCAACCTTTGACCTCAATCCAACCCCAGCTTATATCCCATTTCAACAGGAGCTGCAGAAATTCTCTAAGCTTCAATTTTATCATCTGTAACAGGGATTGGTAAACTATGGCCTGCAGGTCAAATCCAGTCTCTGTCTGCTTTTTAAATGAAGTTTTGTTGGGACAGAGCCACCAACATTTGTTTAAACATTGTCTGTGGCTGCTTTCATACTATAATAGCAGAGGTGACTGGTTATGACAGAGATAGTATGACTCACAAAATTGAAAGTATTTCATCTCAACATGTGTAGAAAATACTTGCAATCACTTATCTACAAAACGGGGATAATAATAGCGCCCAGTGCATCAGACTATGAGGATCAAATGAGAGCACTAAACAATGCTTACAACACTAAGCACTCAATAAGACATAATTAGCTATTTCTAGTACAGAGGCATGGTGCCATGATGGATAATACATGGTCATTAGAAAGTCCTAAATCCCAAAATCAACCAGGATGATTATTACTAGTGGCATTAATTGGTGTTTATCATTGAAGCTCTTCAAGTTTCAATTTTCTCACCTGTAAACTGGAGATAATTGAGCTGGGTGTGGTGGTGCACACTTGTAATTCCAGTACTTGGGAGACTGAGACAAAAGGATCACAGGTTTGAGGATGGCTTCAGCAAGTAGTGAAACTCCCATCAACCTAGTGAGACCCTGTTTCAAAATAAGAATGAAATAGGGCTAGGGGTATATCTTGGAGGTACAATGCCCCTGGGCTCAATCCCCAGAAACACAAACACACATATAAAAAAAAAAAAAGTGGAGATAATTATGACACCTACTTCAAGGAATTACTCTCTAGGTCAGAGGTTATGGAAAAAGAGATTAGGCATCCCTAGTATCATTCTTGTCCTCCAGCAAAACACATCAGCTTCAGTGCATGGGATAGGAGTGGAAGGTAAGATGACAGTTCAACATCAACACATCCCATACAGAAAAAAAGATTCACCATTTTAAGCCTTCCCAAGAACAATGTTTTCTTCTTGAGGTTGAAACCTCTGTGCCATGCAGAAAAGGGGAGAGCATTCCTGTGAATTTTTGTCTACTTACTGATCAAACAAACAGAGTAGGTAATGATTAAATTATTTGTGTGTAGTACTGGAGATTGAACTAAGAGGCATTCTACCTTCAAACTATACCCCAGCTCAATTTTACTTTTTATTTGGAAACAAGATCTCACTAGGTTTTTGAGAGTCTCACTAAATTGCTTAGGCTGGCTTTGAACCTGTGATCTTCCTGTCTCAGCCTCTCAAGTACTGGAATTACAGGCTTGTAGGCATGTACCACCATGCCTGGCTAATGACTAACATTTAATATATGGTAATCAATAGTTTTATGCTAATTAAAACAAGATTATTTAAAAGACTGGCCTAACAGAGCCTGAGAATGACATATGGGGATGAGGTCATAAGAACTTTAAAGGTAACACTTACAATGAAATCATTGTCAATACCCACCCCCATCACCAATCATGTTCTTTTTCTTATGTTTTCTATCTTGCTCCTACATAGAAGTTCGATTTCTTTGAAATGACTCAGAGGGACTTTGTAGTCTGTTACTTCTATATTTTTTCATTACTTTAAGGGTACATGGAGTTCTGTAACTTCTCTGATCAACGTGCAGTAGTTTCACAAAGTGGAGATATAATTCAGAAAGTGCTAAAGATAGCTTCTTTGGTTTGCCTCCTGCTCTTCTCAATCATGTTTTACATGGATTTATCTTGAATCATCATTCCATTAGAGATGCACATTGAGCAGTATGACCATCCTTGTGCTATCTAAGCCAAGCTGGCCTTGCTTGCCATGACTGGGGTGAGGTGATATGATTAGTAAGGTTTTTTTTTTTTTTTATTTAACGGGCTTTTTTAGAACTGTCCAGTCAGAATTTAGGACATGAAAAGTATAGCTATGGATATTATGGATAGCTCTGTTTTAGGAAAATACTGAATCATATCATCTGAGGTTAGAATGTACTTCTCACTTATCTTTCTTTTTTTTTTTTTTTTGCGATACTGGGGATTGAACTCAGGGGCATTCTACCTCCGAGCTATACCCCCAGCCCTATTTTTTATTCTTTATTTTGAAACCGGGTCTCACTAAGTTGCGGAGTGCCTCACTAGGTAGCTGAGGCTGGCTACGAACCCGGATCCTCCGGTCTCAGCCTCCCAAATGCTGGGATTACAAGCGTGCACCACCACGCCCGGCTCTCACTTATCTTTCTAATGTCTCAAATAATGATTCCAAAATAGAAGAGATAAAAATTTCAAGCCTTATTAATCAAGAAAATTAATATAGTACCAACTATCTTATTTTAGGATGTGAGTTTGAGGCTTTTTAGGATGGAAATTTTTGTTTTGTTGCTGTTGAAAATTATCAAGTGAAACCAACCCATACCTAGATGTGTACAAAATTTGGAACAAAACTATACAGGCTATCAAGGTAAAAATTTGTCTCTGGCTTTAATCTCATCTATGAAATTCATAATCTGATGGTTTGTCACAGTACAAAACTAAATGTAGTGATATGGAAAATGAAAAGCAAAAGGAAGAAACAGCTGAAGAAAGAAAATATTCTCTCTATTCAAAGGAAACAAACTCCTAACATTTTGGTACATTTCTCTTTTGTTGTTGTTACTGTTGCTGTTTTAGTGTTTATTTGCAAACTCTATTCCTATGAGCCATCTAGTGATTATAATGCAGTATGAAAGGCCAGTATAGGACTGTTTATAACACTGTTAGTTGAGTGGCCAAGAATTGAAAGAAACCATGATAATTTATCACTAGTGGAAGGAAATATAACATGATGAATATATGCAAAAGATGGAAAACTACAGATACCCCCAAAGAATTAACTTAATCTATCTACAACACAATTAATTGAGGCAGTTAACGTACTGACTGAGAGATAAGCTCTGTCTTTTTTCTGTCTACTTTTCTGTCAGTCTGACCAAAATACCTGACAAAAACAATTTAGAGAAAGAAAAGTTTATTTAGCTCATGATTCAGAGGTTCAGTCTGTAGTGGGCCAGCTCCAAAGCAAAAATATTATGGTGGAAGGGTGTGGCAGAAGAAAACTGCTCCAGACAGCTGGGAAGCAGAGAAAGAAAAGGGCATGGGAACATAGATGGTCTCTATAGCCCCACTCCCAATGACTCACCACCTCTAGCCATGCCCTATCTCTGAACCTTGCTACACACTGGGGACAATCTTGCAACACATGAGCTTTGGGGGGATATTCCAGACCCAAACCAAAACTGGATAGGACAATGACTCTGACATGTCTAGGTGGGTAATCTTACATAAGATTCTTAACCTCTCTATTCTTTATTTTCCAGTATTTAGCAACATTTAATATTGATAATACCTACCTCATACTATTTACACAAGGATAAATTAGTTAATATAGAGAAAATTATCACATTGTAAATGTTCAATAAAATTAGCTATCATTATTTATCAGAAAAGCAAAGTGGGCATATATCATAACTGTAAATTAAACCACAAGCTAAATAATTATAGATACATATACTTATTTACATGCATATATCAAAAATAGCATTGGTATAAACAGACACAGTAGGAATTGGAGGACAATAAATTAAATATGAGGGAAAGTAATAGGATTGGGCATATAGAGTAAAAAGGAAAATATGAAACTGAATTAAAATGAAAAGGAAAATATGCATAGCCTGTAGATGAGAGCATGCAATCACTCAGATCTGCTCTCAGGGAATTCTAAATATGAGATTCTGAGAAAATGGTAGGAACAAGGAAGGAAGTAGAAAGTGAGACTGCTAAGCAAGAATCAGGGGACCAAAAGATGCTGAAGTCATGCGAAAGATAGTCTATTACAGTAAGCCCTGGGCAGAAGGCTAACCCAGGAGCACTATGCATTTCCTGTTGAGACAGACAAGGTTCTCTTTGCTTTCTGAGTATCCCTTTCTTAAGTAACCTAAAGTTACTTAAGTATATGCTCCTGGTTTGAAATTTAGAATAACCTTAACACTCATCAGTTTGATTAGGCACTCCACAGAGAACAATGTCCAAGGACGTGATAAGGCACATTTGTTCAACTTAAGACATAACCTTAAGGACTCAGAAAACTATTATAATGACCTTCAATATAATTGTTATGTTATTTTTCCCCAACTCAAAGTCCTCTATAGGACATTGTGTTGGTCTACAACTGAGAAGACAGTCAGCCCTCCATAGCTGCATATTCTGCATTCAGGAATTCAACCAACTATGGATCAAAAACATTTGGAGAGAAAATCACATCTGCACTGAACATGTTTAGACTTTTTCTTACCATTAGTTCCTGAACAATATAGTATAACATCTATTCACATAGCATTTACATTGTATCAGGTAGTATAAACAATCTAGAAATGATTTAAAGTATACAGGAGGATGTATGTAGGTTATACCCAATTACTATAGCATTTTCTGAGGGACACTCCAGCATCAGTGGACTTGTATTCGAGGGTGTCCTAGAACCAATCCTCCATGGATACCAAAGGAGAAACTATAGTTTTCAGACAGCTGTGCATGAAGATTTATCATGGCAATATTTCATATTACACCAATGATCTGAAAAGATAGAAAGGATTTAAATTTCTTACAATGTAGCCATAGGAAGACTGGACTATGTGAATCTTGAGGTTTATTACCAGTAAGTAGATGCTATGAAATAACATAAGAAAGGACGTTGATAGAGTGCCCAACATAGAGACCCCCCCCAAAAAAAATTCCATCTTCCTCAATTATGGCTCCAATAGAAAAAGCTGTCAAAACTTAATATCTATCTGCTATTTCCATTGAATGATATATGTGGGAAAGAATATAACTTGTGAGAAATCTAGAATGTAGCTCCTAGGACTTTATAGTTTACATGTGTGGATAAGGGAAATATATATGGTATTAACTTTTTTTTTTCTTAAAAGAAGTCTTTGAGAAAGATAAGGAAGAGGAGCATGGAAAGTAAAGTGCTTTCAGTGTAGACTGTACTGAAGATTCTAGTTAAATTTTATAGACAATTAAATATAATGGGTTCCTTGGCAGATGATTAAGTACAGTTAAAAGGAGGAAAAATATGTTTTGTAACTGGCATGAACTGTAGGGTATTAAGCCAAGCTTGATGGAGAGGAGGAAAAATCAGACAGGGAAAAGTATTAAATGGAGAACAAGATTTGAATCAAGAGTGGAGAAGGTAAGGAGAAAATAGAGTAGAAACTGAGGAACAGAATTATAGCCATCACTATTTTTAAACCAACACACAAAACGTAGAAAATGAACATAGTTAAGCAAAGATTGAGACCAAATCAGTGTAGGACATGTTTCAATAAAGGAGTGGGCATCAAGTGTCAAAATGGGCCAATTTGCATAAAGTCAGAAAAAGTCTTCAGATTTCTTGTTTAAATAGGTTTACTATGCTAGTAGAGAAGAAGGGAAATGATGCTAGAGGCAGAAATGAATCTGACAGAAATTCTCCTGACACTCTCATAAACAAATGTAAGGAGCTAGATGGAATTTTGCAGCTCCCGAGCCATGTTGATTAATGGATCAGTGCCATCCTGAGAGATGTCTCTCTGCAACTGAATGCTGATGGGAAATACTTGGTCCTATTTTGTTGAACATTTTGATTAACAACTTGGATAAAGACACAGATGGCAAGCTTATCAAATTCTGGAATGATATAAAGCTGGGAGTTATAGCTAATATGCTAGATGTCAGAGGCAAGATTTAAAGCCCTTAACAAGCTGGAATAATAAGCTGCAACTAAGAATATGAAAAGAAATACAGGTACCCAAAGGGCAACTAAATACATATACTCAGAATAGGGGATACAACATTTTATAAGAGTTCCTAAAAATATATACTGCAAGATTATTTTTATTGCAAACTGAAAATGCATCTAAAGTTATTGTGCTAATTGTACATTTGATTTATTTAAATGCAAACATCATCTACCAAGAAGTACTTCAGATGGTTTACAAAACAAAACATGCACAAAAGTAATACTGAAAAGCCACAAGGAAATTGGGGAAATACAGTACAATATTGCAAATGCTATCTTCTACTGATTCATAATACATCATTTGAGCATCCAATTTGGCAGCATAGTCTTTTCCTATTGCTCACCTACTCATCTTTCACTTTTCACATCACTTTTTTTTCCATAGAGTGGCCTTCTCTGATTCACCAACACAAATGCTGCCCCCACCCTGTTATTCTCTCATAAAACCCTGACTCTATCAAAATATTTAGAGCAATTTGAATTTTCATATCCTATTTTCTTAATATTTCCCTCAACTACTAGACTTCCCAGAGATCACATTTATTTATTTGTCTAACACTATATAACAGAAGTGTAGCATAGTTGTTGGGATATAGTAAATGTTTAATAAATAGGCCCTACATTAAAGAGTAAATGAACCAAGGATTTGGGGCTAACGTTCTGGAAGGGGAGAAAAATAGGCAAAAAGGTAAAGTCTAATATAGATCATATTCTACATGATGGTTTTACTAAAATTTCATATGGGTACAGAAGCCATCTGGTGGAGTGGGTAAAAAGGCTTCCTGAAGAAACTGTGGTTCAAAAGATGAGTAAGACTTGACTTTAAAAAGGAAAAGGACACCAAACTGAGGAAAGAACATAGCAATGGAATGGAGTTGGGGAAGTACAGATGGTACCTGGGGAAAGTGGGAGGAAGTTCAGTCTGGCCAGAGCATATGGCACAGGAAATGGACACTTGAAAGTGACATTGGGACACTAGCTTCCCTTCACTATCATTTAAGCACTTATTGCCAAATGCAAACATATTGGAGGAAAACTGAGCACAGTGACAAAAGGGGCTAGAAATTGTAATATGAATCAGAGCAGAAAAGACTGGACATTTAGTCTGAAAAACAAACCTTTATAAGTGGAGGGAGATATATATATATATGTATATATATATATATAACTTAATATATATAATATATATAACTTAATATTATATATAATATATAATATAATATATATTGTTTCTGAAACACCCTTATTAATATAATATAATATATATTAATATATAATATAATATATATTGTTTCTGAAACACCCTTATGTAGACCATGTGCTAGGTTTACTTTTATCTGAATAAAGATAACTTGGAACCAACAGGTGAGGAAGTATAAGCAGACTTTTCTACCATCATCTCAAATAAAACTTCAATCTGTTTCTGCATCTCCAATCAGCATCACATCTGGACTCTCAGATACTGTCTTCCTCCACATGCCCGTGGCCTCTGTCCTTTTCCATTCTCATGGTGACTTCACCACCACCATCTCAGCTGGTTTTTCTACCTTAAATTTTCATTTTATTTAATCCAACTCCAACCTAATAACAGAATTTTGTTTCTGAAATACACACGGAATTCTATGACAGCCCTGGTTAATGCCTCTACTGTATTTAAAAGCAGCAATTTTGAAGCAATTTGGGACTTGAAGAATGAGTAGGAGAGATCTTGATAAATTAGGGACAAGGTCCCTGTAACTCTCCTACCCCCAGCAGGCATCTTATCCATGGGACCCTCTTAAGGAACATCCCTTCTCATCAGGGTCTTCTAGGTAATAGTGGCTGGATAAGATATCACCAGAATAAGAACACTGAGAATTATTAGTCTAAAGTTGTGTTATGTAGGCATCTGAAGCTCTTTCTCGATATAGAGTCAATTTCAAAATTGAACACTTAGAATTGTATGTAGTTGTCCAGCCAGTGGTGCACACCTGCAATCCCAGTACTCAGGAGGCTGACAGGAGGATTGAAAGTTTGAGGCAGCACACAGTAGTTTAGTGAGACCCTTTTTCAAAATACAAAAGTGGAAAATGGCTGAGGGTGTAGCTCTGATGTAGAATGCCCCTGGGTTCAACCCCCAGCACCACTAAATAAATAAATAAATAAATAAATAAATAAATAAATAAATAAATAAATAAATAAATAAAAAATGTAAAAATTGTATATCTTTCAGCTTACAAAGCTTATGTCTGATAAATATAAAGCTATACTTATGATTGACATACAATTTTTAAAATTATTATTATTATTTTTTTTTTTTGTGGTACTGGAGATAGAACCCAGGGGCCTACTACCTCCAGGTTACACCTCCAGATCTATTTTATTTTGGAAACAGGGTTTCACTAAGTTGCTGAGAACCTCACTAAGTTGCTGAGGCTGACTTCGAACTTGTGATCCTCATATCTCAGCCTCCCAAGTACTAGGATTACAAGTGTGAGCCACCACGCCCAGCTCAATTTTTTTTTTAATTAAAAAAGAGACTGTAATGTAAAAAGTAAGGCTATGCTTAGTTCTACGTTGAGACATACTGAAAGTAATTTTATCATCAAATTATTTTAGTTAACAGTATAAACTGTTAGAAATTAGTCTTTTAAAAAACAAATTCAAATATTTTACTTAAGTACAAAAAAGTCTTTGAATAACAATGTCACTTTAGCCTATGAGCTACTGACCAAGTTAACCCATTTTTCCTACCTAGTCTTTTCTATATAGTCATACAATACTAGGTGTTGATATCTAATCACAATGTCTCCTTTCTTCTTTCCAGACTCAGATTAAAATTGGGCGTAGTGGTGCATGTCTGTGATCCAAGCTACTTTGGAGGCTGAGGCAGTAGGGTTATAAATTCAAGGCCAGCCTGGAAAATTTAGGAAGATCCCATATAAAAATAAGATAAAGCCAGACAGGATCACAGGTTCCAGGACATCCTGAAAAATGTAGCAAGACTCTCAGCAACCATATGAGAAAAAGTTTGAAAAAATCTTTTCGTTTTTTCAAAATAAAAAGTTAAAAAAGAGCTGGGGGTGAAGCTCAGAGGTAGGATGCCCTTGTGTTCAATCCCCAGTACCACAAAATAAAAAATTGAATAATAAAATAAAATAAAATAAAAAGGTCTTCAGATGTACTTGGGTAGCAAAACACTTGACTAGCATGCCTGAGGTCTTGGATTAAATTCTCAGTACTAGTAGAAAAAAAAACAAAAAACAATTCATATTAAATATCTCCCTCCTCTGAGATGCTGTTTCTGAAACCATTCTAGGATTAATCACTATCTTAGTGGAATACTTTCTTCATATTTCTCTTCTGATATAGTCCCCATTTAATTAATTTAGTATATCAACAAGTACATTTTTATCATAAGAAATTTTCTAGAAAATATCCTGAATAAGTCAAAATCTCTAGTGCAAATAATTTAGATATGCAGGTGAATATGTCTGTAGGTGTATATGTGTATGGACTGCTGATTTTATTAGTTGTGCTTTTGTTGTCATATCCCCCAAAACAATGCCAAGATCAATGCTATACAGATTTTCCCCTATGTTTTCCTTTAGGAGTTTAATGGTTTCATGTTTTTATGTTTAAATCTTTAATCTAGAGCCAGGTGTGGTGGCGCACGTTTGTAATCCCAATACTTGGGAAGCTGAGACAGGAGTATTATAGATTCAAGGATAGCCTCAGCAAGTAGTGAGACTCTCATCAACCTAGCGAGACCTTGTTTCAAAAAAAAGTGGGCTGGGGGTGTAGCTTAGAGGTAGAATGACCCTGGTTTCAATCTCCAGTACCCCCCCCCACACACACACACACAAGAATCTATTTTGGACCTATTTTTAATATGGTATAAGATAAGGATTCAATTTGTAGTTTTGCATTTGGATATCCAGTTTATCCAACACTATTTACTGAAGAAACTAACATCTGTCCACCGTGCAGCTTTGTGGGAGATTAGTAGAGTGTATTGTGTGGGATTACTATATCTTTGTAATGTAATCTGAATATAGAACGTATGAAATCGTCATCTTGGTTCTTTCACATGACTTTTTAGCTATTCAAGTCCTCTTATGGTTTCATACACATTTTAGGATTACCTTATCTATTTTTGTAAAAAAAAGTTACTGAAATTTTGATAATAATTGAAACTTTAAATTTCTTTGGATACTATGGACATGTTGACAATGCTAATTATTCCAATCCACGAACATAGGATATTCTTTCATTTGTGATGTTATCTTCAATTTCTCTCATTAATGATTTATAGATTTCAGGATAGAGATCTTTTACTTCATTGTTTAGATTTACTATTAAGTATTTCATTCTTTTGAATGCTACTGTAAATAGAATTGTTTTCTTAATTTCTTAACTGGATATTGTGTGTTTTAGAAATAAAACTGATGGAGCCGGGCACAGTGGCACATGCCTGTGATCCCAGTACTTTGGAGGCTGAGACAGGAGGATTGCAAGTTTGAGGCCAGCCTCAGCAACCTAGTGAGACCCTGTTTCAAAATAAGAATAAAAAGGGGTATGGTATAGCTCAGAGGTAGAATGTCCATGAGTTCAATCCCCAATATCAATATAAATAAATAAACAAACAAGCAAACAAAAAATAAATACCACTGATTTCTTTGTAGATTCATTTGGTACTCTGCAACTCTATGATCATTTTCATATGCTACTGCATTTGATTTTCTACCATTTTATTAAGTATTGTTGCATCTATGTTAATCAGGGATACTGGCCTATAATTTTCTTTTTTGTAGCATCCTTTTATGGTCTGGTTTCAGGATAATCCTGACTTCTGTCTCCATATAATCTTGATGTCCTTTGTAATAAATAATATTTAATTTTTTTTGTGGTACTTAGAATTGAACCCCCAACCATATTTTATTTTTTTTTATTTTGAAGCAAGGTCTCATTATTGCTCAAGCTGGCTTCCAATCTGTGATCAATCTTCCTGTCTCAGCCTTCCAAGTACTAATTTTTAAAATTTTGATAATGTTTAATTAATATTTTTGTTTGTGGTTGGTGCTTTTGGTATAGTATCTAACAAGATGCTATTTAGCACAAAGAAGGTATTGCTGTGAGGTTCAATGGCACATGTGTACAATTTCAGCTACTTACTCCAGAAGCTGAGGCAGGAAGATCAGCCGGGGTACCCTAGTTATACCCTATCTAGATATAAAATAGAAAGGGCTAGGAATGTAGCTCAGTGTTGAAAGATTTGCCTAGTATGTACAAAATCCTGGGTTTAGTCTTAACTTCAAAGAAAATAATACATTGATCTTTTTCTACTAATAGTTTTATAGTTTTAGTCATTTATGACTATGATCTATTTTGTATTCACTTTTCTTATAGAGTAAGGAAGGGGTCACATTTCATTCATTTTATGTGGATATCCATAGTTTGAAGAGATTATTCTTTCCTCATTGAATTGTCTTGGTATCCTTGTTGAAAAATAGTGGGAAGGCCAATTCTATTTCATTGAACCACATGTCTCTCTTATGCCAATATCTTGATAAATATAGCTTTGGGATAACTTTTGAAATCAGGAAATATTTGTCCTTCAACTGTGTTCTCTTTCAAGACCGTTTGGCTTTTCTTGATCTATTGAATTTCTAAATAATTTTAAGATCACTTTATAAATTCATTCAAAGAAGTTAGCTAACTGAAACTGTAGATCAATTTGAGGACTATTGGAATTTTAACAATTTTACGTTTTCTTATCCATTAGCATGGAATATCTTTCCATTAATTCAAATCTTAAATTTCTTCAACAATGTTTTATAGCTGTCAGAGTACATGTTCTGAAGTTCTCTTATTACATTTTTTCTTGAGTATTTTGGGGGTTTTAATATGCTATTATAAATAAAATTATTTTTATTTCATTTTCTGATTGTTCATTGTTAATGTGTAGAGCTTCAGTTGAGTTTTGAATACTGATATTATAGCCCACAAACTTACTGAATTGCTTTATTATCTTTATCAGTTTTATGGGAGTAGGAGTTCCCTTTGGCTTTTTATATCAACAAAGTCATGTTATGTCTATAGATATAGTCTTACTTCTCTTCTTTCTTTTTAATCTAGATACCTTTTTATTATTTATTTTATTTGCTTATTGTCTTAGAATCTTCACTAAAGTGCTAAATAGAAATTGAAAATAGACTTTTTTTTCTAATCTTAAGTATACTGGGCTTTTTTTTTTTTTTTTAAAGCAATGTAACTAGTTACGTTGTACCTCTTCATAAAATACCTACTTGTTTGCACTGAAGGAAAAGGAGTAATAGATATTAAGTGAAAAACATTTGTTTAGAAGCTGTATATTTTCTCATTTGGGGTGCAAAATGTATACCTTTTCACTGCAATTAGATGAAAACAATGGTGCACCTGAAATTCATCATAGATCTACAATTTCTCCTCTGAGAAAAGTCATAACACACACTTTATTCTCTAAAAAGGTTTTCTAGTCAAATAGAGACCAAGCTAAGACCATAGGATTGTCTTCTCTCATTTCCAGTCTCAATCACTAGGAAAGAAATCTTGACTCCATATTTTTAAATAATTCTGGATAAGAAATAGTGGCTATGTTAAACAGATTAGATGAAGTCCTGAAATTTTGTCTCATTAAAATTCAAAAATTAAGCCGGGCGTGGTGGCGCACGCTTGTAATCCCAGCATTCGGGAGGCTGAGTCCGGAGGATCTGGGTTCGCGGCCCACTTCAGCTACTTAGTGAGGCACTCCGCAACCTAGTGAGACCCGGTTTCAAAATAAAGAATAAAAAAATAGGGCTGGGGGTATAGCTTGGAGGTAGAATGCCCCTGAGTTCAATCCCCAGTACCGCAAAAAAAAAAAAAAAAAAAAAAAATTCAAAAATTAAAGCATGGTCTGACTCAGAGAGAAGAGCTGATCCCTAATTTAGAAGTTCCTAAAACAGCCCTACATTGGACTGTGAATATCTTGAATGAGTATAATTTATTAGTCTTTATATACTGTTCTATTGGAAACTGCCTGATGAATAGTTCCATTGATGTTGAAAGAGTAAGTGAAAGTAGGAGCATGCCAGCCACTGCTCTCAATTGATCTCTTCATTAGGTGACTTCTTGGACTATACAAGTTCCTAACACATTTCCAATAGCAGAACTTTCTCTTCAAATGAGATCAGTAAGTGCTTATCTTTAGCAACTATAAAATAGGTAAAAATTAGTGAATCCAACAAAAGAAGTAAGCAAAACAAAGTAAGTATGTGACCTGAAGATAAGGGGTTGACCCACGATGTATATGGAAATAATGATTCCAAATATTGTTTCAGAAATTTATCAAGACTCATTTATTTTCTTCATTATAATATTTTAGTCAACAATATTTTGCCAGTGGGAGGGAAGCTCACCAAGTGCTATGAACATGTAAGTCTCTATCACTCTGAACATCATTATGATATGAGACTACAATGTACCAATAAAAATATTTTTTAAAAATGCTAATACTTTACCTAATAATGTTTCCAATTATAATGTCAATTTTTCACATAAATTCTGTGTAGATACTATATATATGAAGAAATTAAAAAAGGACACTACATGAATACTTATAATACCTGAAAGAAGTTTCAAATTATTTTTAATTTGCATATATTTCAGGAGGTTTTCTTAAAAAATGTTAACAGCTTTCTTGACATATTGCAGCAGGTTGGTTAACAGCCCAGAGATATCCAGATGCAAATCCCTAGAACCTGTGAAAATTACCTGATGAGTTAAGAGAGAATTGTAAATGCTACTAAATTAAGAATATTGATATGGGGGAGGTTATCCTAGATTAGCCAAGTAAGTCAGATAATGACAGATGTCCTTATAAGAAGAAATTGAAGAGAAGTTTAATACAGAAGAAGAACCCAGTATAATACTAGGCAAAACACTCTGTGTGTAAGTCAGATGAGAAGAACAACTTGGAGGAGGGAAAGACTTATTTTGGCTCACACTTTCAGAAATTTCCGTCCCTGATTAGCTGGCTCCAAGGCAGAAACATCAGGGTGGAAGGGTGTGACAGAGAAAAGCTGCTCAGCTCCTGTCAGTGGGGGAGTGGAGAGAGTGAGACAAAGGGACCAGGGACAAGATATTGTCCCCATGGATGTGGCACCAGTGGCCCACTTCCTCCAACCATGCCAGTGATTTCCTAAAAGCCCCACCTCTGAATATTCCAGCACTGGGGATCAAGACTTCAACCTATGAGACTCTGGGGGACATTCCAGATGCAAGCCCTAACACTATGCCACTGGACTTAAAGGTACAGAAAGAAACATGAGTCAAGGAATGCAAGGAATGTAGCTCTAGAAAGTGAATAAAGCCACAAAGTGTTTCTCCCCTAGAACCTTTACAGGTATAATAGTCTTGATTATACCTTTTTTTCCAGGTAAAACAGATTTTAGACTTCTCACCTTTAATAACTATGAGGGAATAAATGTGTATTATTTTAACTCTGCAAGTTTGCAGTTTTGTTATTGCAGCTATCAGGAACTTAATATACATATGTATGTTAAAATTATTTATACAGAAGAATGGTTTATGCTCTGTTTTTTAGCCACTATTGACTATGCATGATGTGCTGACACTTTGCCAGGGCTTTGAGATGATAGAATGATGAAGTGGATACAGGAGTACACAGCAGTGGCAGGATACACTATCAGTAAGGCAAGTAAAATATAAGAAGCTCTAGGACTAGGGGCTTGCATTGCATCTTCTCAAAGGACATAGAGCACATGTGCTCATCTCCTAGTAGGTTCCATTGGTTAGCAAGTTCCTGATAAATCTTCCTGTGTTTTTGAGCGGTAACTATCATTTGTGTGTGGGGGGAGGGGGATTACTAGGGATTGAACCCAGGGGTATTCTACCTTTAAGGTATACTCACAGCCCCAACTCTTAATTGTTTTTTAAAATTTTAAAACAGGGTGTCACTAAGTTTATAAGGGACTTGCTAAGTTGATGAAGCTGGCCTCCAACCTGTGATCCTCCTGTCTCAGCCTCCCAAGTACTGGGATTACAGGGTATCTAACATTTCTAATGGAAGTCCAGAAAGAATGTTAGGCTTCAAGTACAGAAGACTAGGTCACAAGGCAGGGTGAGTGGGTGGTTAATGTCACAGCAGGGAGAAAGTGTATAGCTACAGAAGGCAAAAGTCCACTAAAAACAACAGGTGTGTGTGTGTGTGTGTGTGTGTGTGTGTGTGTGTGTGTGTGTATCTAGAAACTGCTAGAGTTCCACATGGGGTAGATGAGGGTAGAGTCTTCAGAGGCTAAAAAGTAGAAAATTACGCTAAAGTGTTTGGGTACTGGGTTGCCATTGAGAGCTTAATATCTATGAGCATGAGATCCAGATTTGCCTTTTGGGAAGATTCCTCTAACTGGAATGAGAGAAAGGGTGGTAGGAGGAAGAACTGAAGAGGACAGTGGAAACAGGGTCTCACTAAGTTGCTGAGGGCTTTACTTATTTGTTTGTTTGTTTGTTTACTTTTGGTGGTACTGAGGATTGAACTCAGGGACATACTACCTCTGAGCTACACCCCCCAGCCCGATTTTTTTACTTTGAAACAGTCTCACTAAGTTGCAGAGGGCCTCAAGATGTTGCTGAGGCTGGCCACGAACCTGCAATTCCCCTGTCTCAGCCTCCTAAGGCAAGAAATTACAAGTGTGTGCCACCATGCCTGGCTTGCTGAGGGCTTTAATGAGGTCAAACATTGCAGTCTGCAACTTTGCCGTGGATCCTCCAGAAACACAGAAAGGTTAACAGTGACTGCTCCTTAGCAGCAGTCCTTGGCAAAGTTACTTTTGCTTCCTCTCCCTTTCCCCTTTTCCAAGGTTGCTCCCATCCCTAATCCTCTTGCAATAATTATATTCTCTCCCTTTTGTCTGGCATTCTAATTCCTAAAGAAAAGCCCCACCTAAGTGTCAAAATGTTAACTTCTAAATAATCTCTTTTTAGACACACTGAACCCATAATATCTAGTGACCTTCAGAAAACATAAAATGTGTAATGTCTCTTTTTTTTCCTTTTATTTCTGAGCATCATTTCAAACAATGCATGTACATTGTTGTGAGGTTTAGACCTGTCTGTCTAAAAAGAACTACAGGTATTAGCCACAGGTGTATGGCAATGGTCTGGAATACTAAGAGGAGCATGGTGAGGACCCTGCTCAGAACATAGTCATCTTACCCAGTCCTTTCTTTACTTCCCTATAAAAGCCCTTTAGTTCTCCAAGATGGAGCTTTGAGGAAAACAGGCCCTTTTATCTTTGAAAGTAAGACCGTTGAATAAACATGATTCCTTCCTACCAACTCCCACCTCCTGAATATTGGCTTTTGAGTAGTGAGCAGCCTGGATCTTAGTCTAGTAATAAAACACAAACCAAATTCAGGCAATGAGTAGAGATGGAAAATGTATATGAGAAAAACACCTCAAAAGTTGCAATATTATATAAACTATATATTAAAACTATGTTAAACAAATACAAAAAAGTGTAAGGCAAAATCTCAACATAAAAAATATAGGAACATATTCTTCATTTTGCTAAATTTAAATTTCCTTGGCCTATTTATTATCATTCCTACTTGTGTAGTGATTTGAAGAGTTGTTTTTTTTTAATGTCTTCAGAAGCATAAAGGTGTATAGGATTTAGGAAATCAGTCATTTGGCAGAAATTATAGACAACTAAAAAGCTTTTATTTCTTTCTGCAAGAGAGGGTGGTATATAATCATTTGGTCACTTCTGTGTGGTAGACTCATGAGGAGAGTTCAAAATAGTTTGAAAAAGTTGTCTTATCTCTGAAATTCACAAATCTTTGCCAGAGTGCTATATAAAATGTTCTTTTAATTACTTTGGTTAATAAAGATACAATTTTCAGGCTCCAAATCTTTTCTCTCTGTTCAGCCAAAATAAATGCATTCATATGTAGCTATAGCTAAATATTTCAATTACATAAAATTAAAAACATATACAGGTTATTTAAACTTTCTAAATATATTAATTTACCATTTCCCAGTGAATGTAAACATATAAATGATATTGTTTATTAAATAACAAACAGATTATTATATATTTTTTTAATTTGGGGATTGAACCTACAACTTTGTATACTCTCAGATCCACATCTCTGTCTCCCACAAAGGGAGCCTTTTTTTTGGTATTGGGAATTGAATTCAGGGGCATTCTTCTTCTGAGCCATACCTCTAGCTCTTTTCAATTTTTATTATGAAATAATGTCTCACTAAGTTACTGTGTGCTGGCCTTGAACCTAAAGAGATGACTTAGATGATTTCATTTTGTCTCATGATATCTCCTTATGTAAGACATCTAATTAATAAAATCATAATAGAATTAAGCTATAATTGCTAAGTTATTCCTGGATGAAATATTAATATAGGTAATTACCTATCAAAGTCAATCATAATTTATCTGAATCAGATATAAAATAGATTATATTTTCATTTTATAATCTGATGAATTAAAGTTGATTCAATAAGTAATTGCAGGGCTACTTGGTGTATTCTTTTTGTTGCATCCTTCCATTCTTTCAGCAATATTGCTTATCTGCTTATAGCAATGCAGTTTTACTTCCTATACTCCAAAACTACATCAAGTATAAAGTAGAGCCAAGTTTCAGTACTGTTTGACCATGTATTGCATGACTGATTTCTCTTTAGATCTGCTTTCCTTATATGTAGCTATTTTACAACAAAAGGCTGTCAGTGCATGGACATACACACACACACACACACACACACACACACACACACACACTTCAGAACTTTTATGTAGGCATATGTTGACTCTTACAAAATCTAAACTAGTGCTTTCATTCATTCAGCCAACAGATGCTGAGAGCTGATGAGGGGGCAGATCCAGTGTACTCAATAGGGATGGAGAAATAAACATGATACTGTCTTGAATTTCAATGAGCTTTGAATTTAGCAAGAGAGACATCTACATGGAGAATTTTTTGAAAAGCTAAATATAGTTTTAAAGAGAAGAGGAAATGTTTTCTAAAAATATTACTCTAGAGAATGAGGGTCTCATGCAAGGAGGAGAAAGGGTGTGCCAGATTGACTTTGTACTCATGGAACTTCTTGAGGTCCCACTAAGGAACTGGTATGTAAAGGAAGACAGATAAACTGCAAACAAGCCCAGGAATGTTCACATTTGCATTTTAGTTTAATGACTGTTGACTCTTGTCATGATAGATACCAGGTAGATAGATGAAGATGGAATGAATTGTCTTCTACTATCAGTAGATAGTAATAGGAAGCAAAAGAAATAGAAAGAGAAATGGCAAATATTGGAAGATACTTAGGAGGTAAAAATATTAAGACCTGAGGATTTAGTCATGCATTCAGAAATATGTTTTGAATATTGTGAACTGAAATTGAAGAGCTGTATTTGTGTTAATGATCCTGCAGGTTGCTTGATCTCATCCAACTAGAACATCTTGGTTGTGCAGACAGAAGTTGTGGATCAAAAGCCAAAGTTATCTTGGATGGTCTTTAGCCCCTTTGAGCACCCTGCATATATTTACATAACACCTTTGAAATGTATTATTAATCTTGACACACCTCTAGACTTCACCAACTCTAAGGCTGAGAATGTGATAAGACAACATTTGAATCCAATAGCTCCTGTAGCAGGGATTGCCCCACTTTGGTGTAGTTCACCTACCCGATGCTCCTACGAGTATAACTGGTAAATGTATTGACTTAGGGCTTTCTTTCATTTCATTCTGTAGCCATAAAAGCTCATATAACTTCTCCCAGGATGGAATCTGCTTTTTTTTTTTTTTTTGGCAGTACTGGAGATTGATCCCAGGAGCATTCTACCTCTGAGCTATACCCTCAGCCCTAATTTTTATTCTTTATTTTGATACAGGGTATCACTAACTTGTGGAGGAACTGCTAAGTAGCTGAAGTTGGCTGCAAACCTGTGATCCTCCTGTCTCAGCCTCCCAAGTACTGGGATTACAAGGGTGAGCCACCACATCTGGCTAGGAACCTATTATTCAGGTAACTTTAATCCATGTTTCTAGGTCATAGTCACTTATATTGGACTCAGAACAAATTATTTTATTATTTCCTTTAAAGTGGAAGGCTGATAAGGGGAATAGGAAGTGATGAGGTGAATGTTTTTATTGCAGAAGTCAGACATGCGATGACATGATGATGAACAGAAGCCTGGATGAAGGTAATAATAAAAGAAAAGCCACAAAGAAAAAAATGCAGTGTACTGAGGAACAAGGATGCTTGTCTTGTCTTGTTCTTTGGTATAACTCAGGTATAAGAGACATAGTTGGATGTAACTCACCTAAAATAACTTAATGTAGGCACATGCTATTTTGCTGCCCAAACTAAGTCATCTCCATCAACACAAAGGTGGGAACTGCCCTACACCCGCCCCAGCCATGCACTTTCTCATCAGGTAGTGATAACATGCATTAGAAATTGATAGTGGCTCACAGGATGTAGACACAAACTTCATTTTTAAAGCTTTTCTTTTTTATATATAAGGTACCATTTTAATATCTGTCCCCATAGTGATTTTAATCTCCAAAGAAATCCATTAAAATAGATAATTCAGAATTTATTAAATTATATCCCCACAGCTATAGGACACCTGAGTATGCTGAGTAATGATCCTCATGTGGAAGTTTCCCTGATATTATCTTGGTGAATCACATTTATATCTTACAAATGCAAATGGAAAACAAAGTCTATTTAAGGACTTAAAAAGGCAAAGCATGTACTCTTCTTATTAGAACCAGACTGGGGCCACTACTCTGTGCTTCAGTTTTCCATGATGAAAATCTATAGTGAATTAACTCATACATGCACACACACACAGACACACACACACAAGCATGCATACACACACACACACACACACACACACACACACACACACACATATACATCCTAATTGGTGATCATTAAAAGATCGTTCCCCCTCCACTCCCACATACCTATGATCCCAATACTTGGAAGGCTGAGAAAGAAGAATCACAGATTTGAGGCCAGTAAGCAGTAACTTATCAAGACCCTATTTCAAAATGAAGAATAAAAAGGACTGGCAGTATAGTTCCGAAGTAGAATGCCCTGGGTTGAATCCCTAGTATTAAAAAAAAAAGTTTTCTTTTTTCTTTGACAGATAGATATGTGTCTTATTTGTAGAAGTAATACAATATGGTATTTTTGGTATTTTCGCTTATATACTATAGAAGTATCTTAATACAAATATCACAAAAGTTATAAAACATTAGTAAATTTTGATTAAAAAAAGTTTTCATTTGCTGGAAATCTTTTAGAATTTCCTACCAACTTCTGGTATTGTACTGCAAATTGGTTGGGTTTGAAATATTTCCTCTTTCTTGAAGATATTTCATCTCTAATGTGAAATGATTATTTTTAAAATTAAAACATAGACACACACACAGATGCACCAGTTCATGTAAAATTAGAGGTGAATGTAAGATAAATAAAAAGATGACTTGCATTTGAAATAATCTTGTAAATTCTATCTTCAAATTACCTAAAATACCTTAAAGCCATGTCTTCATTTCTTTTCTTGCCACCACCCTAGTCTAACCTATTATCATACCTTACCTTGACTAGCTACAATAGTCTCCCAAATGGCTTTTTTCATCCTTTATCATTGTATAGACAATATACAAAAGTCACCTTTTAAAAATATAAGTTGAGCCGGGTGTGGTGGCACACACTTGTAATCCCAGCATTCGGGAGGCTGAGACCAGAGGATCCGGGTTCGCAGCCAGCCTCAGCTACCTAGTGAGGCCCTCCGCAACTTAGTGAGACCCTGTTTCAAAATAAAGAATAAAAAATAGGGCTAGGGATATAGTTCAGAGGTAGAATGCCCCTGAGTTCAATCCCCAATACCACAAAATAAATAAATAAATAAATAAATAAATAAATAAATAAATAAATAAATAAATAAAAAATATAAATTGTATCACATTACCCACTGGACATCCCAGATGACAACTGTGCTTGAATTTGATCCATGCTCCTTGGCTTGTCTAAGATTCTCCCTGTTTCTTCAACTTCACTTCACACAGCTACACAGCTTTCCAGTCCCTCTCTACATTCCAACTACAGGATTCTTTTTTTCTTTTTTCCAGAATATCTTTCCTAACTAACTGTAATGACCTTGTTATGTAGTTTTCCTCATGCTGTCGCTTTCTCAAGGGTCACATCTCAGATAAATGTCATTTAAGTGAGAATTTCCCTAAAGTCTATCTAAACATTTTATGTTCAAAATTAATTAAGACCTAAAATTCTTTTTTTTTTTTCAGTACTAGGGATTGAACTCAGGGGCATTCTATCCCCCCAGCCTTTATATTTATATTTATATTTATTTTTATTTTGAAAGTGTGTCTTGCTAATTTGTTGAGGTTCTCCTCTAACCTGCAATTCTCCTATCTCAGGCTCCCTAGTACTGGAATTATAGGTATGCACCATCACAACTAGCTGAGACTTAAAATTCTTTTAATGCATTTGCTTTATTTCAATCCTCCATTATACAAAGAACTCTATGAGTCTATAATTTAAAGTTTTAAAACTGTAAACCCAAATTACAGAAGAAGAGCAAGTACACAGCTGGTGTCCTGTATACAGGCTTTGATGGAATTAATGGATAAATATACTGATATGCACAAAAGCACATAAGAGCTAAAAAACAAAGATTAGAGTCACCCAGCTTTGATTTCCTAAACATGGATTCATTACTTGCTAGTGAGCTGTTTAATGCTTCTGAAAGTCATATAAATCATTTACATCAAGTCTGCAGAGTAACCAAAGAAACAGATAAAGGACAATGATGCCACTCATATGAAGAATCACTAACCATAAGTGACATTTATATAATGATATAAGTATATTTTAACAATTAACTAATACATTGTCATAAAGAAGAACCATCATTAACTTGACTTGTACCTTAGAACTGAATTTGATTTGCCATTTCAGGTATTACTGAGAAAGCTTTGTGAAGCTAAGACCTTGATAATTAAGACCAACATTTATGCATTTGTCTAGGGGTGTAGCTTGGAGGTAGAATGCCCCTGGGTTCAATCCCCAGTACCACAAAAAAAAAAAATAAATAAAAGTAGACAAGAAAAAGAGAACAGAAAATTCATAAGCTACATGGTGGTGATCACTTGCAGCCTGCTCCACCAACTTTCACCCCAGCTCTATTTAAATTTCATTTCTTCCTCTATTTGTTCATATCTTTCAAATTCTCTCAACTAAGGTTCAAAAAAAGTAAAGGCAGAGTTCTTTCTGATTTCTATCTCAGGTCAATGGCTATGTCACCCTGTAGGTGCCAGATCTTGTCTGATTTATTTCTCAGGAAACTCAGATTGCCTCATCTAATTTCTACCATTTTATCCCATTTATTTGAGTATGTATTCATACCTAGCATTATAAAGTATTTTAAGTCAAATTTTCCTATTGATATTCTGTCAACTACATCAGAAGAAATTGATGGATACCTTGCATGTATCAAGAAAAACTAAAATAAAATATATGCATTTGATCTAGGCATTGGCTAGAAGAACTGTGCTTATACCAGTGAACAGGTAGCCAAAGCACAAAGGACAGAGTGAGCAAATCAAACATCTAAAATCAGAAAATCGTTGAATGTCAGGTGTCTATATCTTCTGAGGGGCAGAGTGTTATGGACAAAAGAGGATTAAAAAAAATTACTAAACAGAATAAAGCTGTAAATTCTAGATATTGGGGAAAAAAAAAACCTCCTGAGCTGTGTGCCAATGTCTTGTCTGTTATCCACATCCATCTCCTTACCAGAGCTGCTGCAGTAGGAGGGGTCAACAGGTCTTCCATTCTTATCAGAGCAGGCTATGGCCCGAAAGCGCAGGCCTTCTCCACACTCTTTGCTGTCTCCATGGACCCGCAGTCCTCGCTGAGGCTCCCTTCTACCCTCTGGAAGAATGCAATCTGACCAGTTTCCATACGGTTGGGATATGAATACATCACAAGGACATAGTTCCGTCTCCACTAGAGGGTACAGGTCAGCATCCTGGCATTTCTCCTTCTTTCTGCTTTTTCCTGTTCCAACAGATGATAATGTATATTAATTCCCTGTCTGCTGTTTAGTTTGTTAAAAGTCACTCACATTTTTGTATTTATAAACTCTTAGAATATTAAACCTTAAATAAAATAAAGATTTTCTTGTGAAAAAAATTTTTTTCTGGATTGAAGACTGAATTCAGGGACATTATACCTCTGAACTACATCCCAGCCCTATTTTTATATTTTATTTGAAACAGGGTCTCACTAAGTCACAGAAGGTCTCAATAAGTTGCTGAGACTGGCCTTAAATCCTCCTGTCTCAGCCTTCTAAGTATTGATATTACAGGTACATGCCCATGCCTAACTCTGAAGTTATTCTTTTCTTTTTCTTTCTTTTTTTTGAAGTGCATCCTAGGACAATGGAAGCAACTTCCAGGGCAACTATAAAATTCAAGCTAATTTGAAAATACAAATGATTTCTTGTTGGAATACAGCATAAAATATTTAGATATTTGCTCTAGTGGCTGAAGAGCTAGAAAACATTGATTAATTTATTTACTATTATGTTCTCTATATTTTATCCATGACAACAAATTGATTCACTTTATCTCCATCTCCTTGAAAGTAATGGTTGGCAAGTAAACCAACAAGAGTCTAAGTAGTAACTCCCTTCCTTTTTCTGCAAGTAAGTTTTTAAAATCAGACTTTAAAATGAAGGCAGATTACTTCATAACTGATAGACAAAGTTAAACTCAGTTTGGTCCTTGCTACTAGATAGGTCACAAATGTTGATACAAATAATAAATTGAAATAAATGACCAAAATATGTTGGGTAATTTTATCTGAGGAAAAATCTATGACTTCCATTTTGTGAGATCCTTTTAACTTAAATGTTTTAGAATATGACTTCACCTTACCAATGGACTTTGATGGACCTTTACCTGACTTTGAGTAATGGCAATGCAGTATCATTTTCACAGCTGTAAATGCTTGATAATCATGTTTAATGGAATCCAATTCACCCTGTACCTTGCTTCAACTTGTTGTTGACACATTTCTTCCAGATTACTAAAAATTGTCCATAACTCTACCTTTTGTTTTCTCATTAGTGAGTCATTAGCTAGAATCATGACAGGTTATAAACACTATCGGCAGCTTTACTGGTCTATTTCCAATCTTTAGGTCTATTTTGTAAATGCCTGATACCAGCTGATGCATGGGCTACTTCCTCATTGTCAGATGGTTTGCATCACATGCAGTTCTGCAACAGTTGCCTGGGTGACTGGCTCTATGGTCTGCCATGACACTTATGTACACGGTAGATAAGAAGAATTCCTGTAAGACCTGAAATGGATCGAGGAATAGTTTTAGCTATCTCTCTGTCCATTTGGGTAGATATATTCACCTGCCTCCATTAATAGAAACCTTTAGAATAATATTGAGAAAGATAGCCTTCATCATAGCCAGAGAAATTTACTAGGCGAGTGACATATTGGTGGGTGATGATGGTTCCTTACTATCTGCATTGCCTGCCCAACTCTTTTTTTTTTTTTTTTTTTTTTTGCGGTACTGGGGATTGAACTCAGGGGCGTTCTACCTCCGAGCTATATCCCCAGCCCCATTTTTTATTCTTTATTTTGAAACCGAGTCTCACTAAGTTGTGGAGTGCCTCACTAGTTAGCTGAGGCTGGCCGCGAACCCAGATCCTCCGGTCTCAGCCTCCCGAATGCTGGGATTACAAGCGTGCGCCACCACGCCCAGCTTGCCCAACTCTTCACAAACTTCCATAAAGTCTTGTTGAAACTTCTCTTCAATTTTCACTCTCTTATTATCAACCCACTTAACCTTAGATTCTGAGTTTATTTCATAAAACTGCTCTTTCCAAATGATGCAACATGACAAAATGCCTTATTGCTAAGATTTGATTCCTCGATGATAGTTCAGAGTGTTTATGCTCTCATTTTAAAAATATCCTTCTCCAATCTCATCATAACGAATCTTTTTGTCCTTTACCTCTACCCTATGTCCTGACCAACCTTCTAGCCACATCTTACTTATGTATTTATTTATTATTTGGTGATTTTTTTTCTCTCTCTCTGTACCTCTGTTAACTGATGAGGCTCCTCAAGAAACCAATCTAGGTTTTCTTTTCTGATCCTATATCTCCAATTACTTGAAGATTTTAAAGTAATTTTTGTAAACCGCCAAATATTACCTTCACCCTAGATTTTACTATATTTGTAAATCCTAAAATATTATCTTCACCCTAGATTTCCTGCTCAAACTTCTGAGTCATAGCCTGGAAATCTATAACTATATGACCAATAGGACTCCTGAGGCAAATCCCACACTTGTTGCCTTTACATCACAATCTTTCCTTCTCCTTCCACATTTCCCATCATGACCAAGTATAAACAGGAATGTCACACTTGTTCTGTTGAAAGTCCTATGTAGAACTAGTAACAAAAATATGGCATTTCAAATGCCTACAGATCTATTCATTCATTCATTCATTCACTCATTGATACTGGAGATTGAATGCAGGTGTTTTAGACCTCTGAGCTACACGCCCAGATCTACTTTTTTTAATTTTGAATCAGTCTCACTAAGTTGCTGAGGCTATCTTTGAACCTGCAATAATCCTGTCTCAGCCTCCCAAGTATTGGGAATACAGGCATGCACCATGACACCCAGCTTAAATTTTAAGGAGTTCTTGAATAAATCCATTTGTTTTCATACCAACTAATACTACTTATATTCAGCCCCCTCCAAATCTGTAGCTTCAATCACTGCAGAAGTTTCCTCCATACTTCACACCCTGCAATCTGTTCACCACATTGTACTCAGTCAGCTTTCAGTGATGTAAATCCAATCACTCTCCTCGTCTATTACCAACTCTTCAATGACTTACTATAGCTTATAGAAAGAAGTCCAGATTCCTCACCATGGTCAGCAAAGCTCCAGATGACTTGAGCCACTGACATCTGCTTACCACCTACCTTACACCACTCTGCCTCTGGCATGGCATAGTCTAGTCCTATTAAGCATATCTTGGCTTCTAGAAATTGTTCTTTTGTTTTCTGTCCTTTATGTGTGCTACTACAGAAATTTCTGAAGGCTCTACCCTTCTGCTTTTGTCTAGGCCATGCCCACTTGCCATTCAGGTCTAAAGTAATAGATTATTCCTTCCAGGAAGCTGAACATACTCACCATACCTGAACATTTATTTTTAATCTCATGAGAAGAATATTTCTATCATTGTATAAACTGCTTTCATTATCAATCTAAAATCTGCAATGATCTACTTTGGATATAACACAAGAATAACCAAATAGCAAATTAAAAAATCTCTTTTTAAAAATGGAAGCTAGAGCCAGGTATGATGGAGCATACCTGCAAGTCAGTGCTTGGGAGGCTGAGACAAGAGGATGGCATGATTGAAGCCAGCCTCAGCTACCTAGTGAGACTCTCAGCAACTTAGCTAGACTCTGTTTCCAAAAAGAAAAATAAAAAAACAATAAAATTATATTAAAAAATAAAATAGGGCTGGAGTGTAGCTCAGAGTAGGGTACCCCTGGGTTCAATCCCCATCATTACCAAAAAAAAAAAAAAAAAAAAGGAAGTAAGGTAGAACAATAGGAAGCAAAAGAGGCTTTAGTCAAATAAAGGAGTAGAGAAAACATAAAATAGTGGAAAGGGAATGGGGGGAGGGGGAGGGGAAGTGGAAAACTGAAGACCAAGGAAGGGAATAGTTCAAATAATGTTACATCCAAACAAGGTTTGATAACAATCTCAGTAACACGTATAGGGAGGGAAGAGGAGGGAGGGAGCAGGTATATGCAGGTATATGGAGGGAAATACATCAAGTGATGTGTACTTTAATGTTTGTATCATTTTGAATCTCACATTAATGTTTGTATCATTTTGAATCTCACTGTGATGTATAATTAAAATAAAAGTATAAAAGTGGTAACAAGAAAAATGAATGCCTCCCTTGGCCCATATTCAAGGGAGTGACCTGTGTTTGTGTCCATAGGCTTCTCTCTATGTGGCTGTGTTGAAGAGGAATATTCCAGTTGGAGTCCATGGCTTTTCTTGTTGTTAATTTTAAAGATGTGTTTATTAAATGTACTGCCAAGTGACATGGGATATACCAAAATGTAAACACTAACTTTACAACAATAAAAATGAGTCATGAAAATTAGAAAACTTTCAATTAGCTATGCGTTTTTTTTTTCAACATTAATACTAAATGATTCATTTGACTGATTTTGTGTTTACATCTAATGTATTTCATGAAACTGATGAATTGTTTCATTATTACCTGGACATGAAGACATCTAAGATCAATTAGCCACCTAAAAGAATACTCTGGAACCTGTAATCCCAGTACTTGAGAGGCTGAGACAGGAGGATTCCAGGTTTGAAATCAGCTCCAGCAACTCAGTGAGGCTCACATCAATTTAGTGAGACTCTGTTTCCAAATAAAACATAAAATAGGGTTGGGAGTATAGCTCGGAGATAGAATGCCCCTGGGTTCAATCCCCAGTACCACACACACACACACACACACACACACACACACACACACACACAAAATAGCCATTTCACTAGAGTTAAATAGAATTTAGAAATGAAATTCTAAACAGTGTTTTGATATGAGTAATCCTCATCTAAACTCAGGTTAGAGTTTGCAAAGACTGAGTAGCCATTCTTCAACATCTACTTTTACACAAAGAATATTTTATATAAAAGTCAAATTTGTTAAAGTTTTAATAATTTTAGTAGTGCCAGTTGTAAAATGGACAAATATCTCTAGATTTTCAGCATTTTCCATTCTCATTTTGCAGGTGCCAAATATCATTAGCAAGCCTTCAAGAGAAAGAAAAAAACCTGCCCACTAATTAAAAACTTTTGCTCTAGAGAAAATTCTCTCTCATCTCAAAGATAGAGTTGCCGGGATAATGGCTTCTGACACATTATGTATGAACATGTGAGAAAAATGTCAGGAAGTTGGTGCTTGAACTTTAAATTATTCCTTCACACATATTCTATCTATTGTTTTTCATAAGAAAACTGTTTTATCTTAGTGACACAGGCAATGTTGCATAAAATTGTATATGCACAGATTTTTGTGGAAGAAAGAGCAAAAAGAACAGTGTATCTCATTTGATGTTTCTAACATAATTATACATTTCACCTTTGCTTACAAATGCACACCCAGTATGTGTGCAGAAATCCTGTGAAAAGCTCTAGTTGATTAAATAAGTCCATTAGAGTAAGTTAAATTATAAATGTGATCAGGTAGGCAATGCACTCAAACACGGGGCGGGAGAGGGTCTGAAGCCAAGACAAATGGCACTTGAACTGCTCTTGAGAACACATGGTCACACCTGTGCTTAATTCTTCAATGTCAACACCAATTTTATTATCTAAATTATTATTCTAGCATTTTTATTTTTTTTCTCCATTCCCTGAGTTAAATTTTCCACATATATAAGTACATATATGGTTATGACAAGTTCTAGCATATTATCTCTACAAGTAGTAAAATATACTACTGCATCAGTTACTTACATATTACAGGCAAAAATTGTTCTGGGACTTAAAATATTACTTGCTCTAATTTCCATTAACTTTTGTGCATGCAGACAGAATTGGGAAATAATGATATATCACAAAAACATAATTTATATATTTGACTTTTACTTTACAATACTAGAATTTTGAAGGTTAAAACTGATCATAAGGCAATGGGAAAAGACAATAATATAGGTTAGATCTACTCTTTTTTCTTTCCCAAATCAATGACTGCTTTTAAGCTTGAGATTCTGGCATGACAAAGCATCAGTAACCATGAGTTACTAAAAAGAAGTTGGTGGGGAAAACATCCTATATGACTACAAAGATTATTAAACTATATAGAAAAGAACTTCACAACCATAAAATGGCTCACATCTTTCATTCATTTCACAAATATTAACCAGGTCCTTATCATGTGTCAGGCATTGATCTAGGTTTTGAGGATAACTATTGGGAGACAGGGTAAAGGGAAGACACCTGACACAAATGCCCATCTTATGGAACTTCAGTTCTCCATGGGATTTAGAGACACACAGGTTGTTTGAAGCCAAGGGGCACAAGATCCACCTTACCTGTGAGCTGTCGCCGCCTGCTCCGGGTGGCTTCGCAATTCCTGGAGCATGGCGTGAACTTGGACCATGTTGTAAAGGCACAGTCGTCTCGACATGGGACAGTACATTCCTGCACAAGCGGAGGCATGCCACCTGTCATCCTGAGGCATTCCGTCATCTCTGCAGACTGGTTATTATCAGAGATGCAGGAAACAACTAAAAAAGAGCATAGAGTCTTTTGTTACTATTTTGATCAAATCAGGGGCTGGTTCTTCAACACAGTAGAACTCCCTGGTATTTGAAAATGTGGTTTTCACCATGATTGCACAGTGTTCAACTCAGCTCACCTTATTGTTCCATGGAAATTAAATTTTTATTGTTGCCATTAAAAGTATTTGAGTATTTAATTGGTTTCATTATTAATCAAAACCCTGCACTGACAGCAACCAAAATAGCTTGGGAGTAATTCATTATACAAAGTGTCGCTAAATTTCTAAGGTGGGCCTAGAACCTGCAATCCTCCTGTCTCAGCCTCCCAAGTACTGGGATTACAAGGCATGCACTACCATGCCTGGCTCCTTTCAGTTCTTACAAGGTGCCCAAGTAGTACTCTATATCTATACCAAAATATATACTGCAGGAAGACACGGATAACTCTTCAGTCTCATCCTACCCTCCAGCTACGTTCCAAGTTGTGGAATCTAACAGGTGTCAGGCCTCTTGGTAGTAAGAATTCAATATGAAGCTGGGCATGGTGGCACATACCTGTAATGCCAGTATTTAGGAGGCTAAGAAAGGAAAATCGCAGGTTTGTGTAGGCTACAATGCTTGGCTTCAACTAAGGTTTTATTTGATTCTTCGGACCCCATTTATTTGATTTGATTATGAATGCATGGTTCTATGATGCATCTTATTCACCCTAATATGGATTCTATAATGATGTATCTTCATATTCTCTAGATCAGCAATTCTCAACATCAGCACTATTGAAATTTCAGGTTGGATAACTCTTTTGTAGGTGCCTGGCTAAGTGTTGTGCATGATAGACAATTAATGGCATTCTTGCCTTTATCGATTAGATGCTAGTAGCACATACCCCCTCTAAGCTGTGACCGTCCAAAATATCTCCAGACCTTGCCAAATGTCTTAAAGGGAGCAAATCTGATCCATTTGAAAACTACTCTGTGTGTGTGTGTGTGTGTGTGTGTGTGTGTGTGTGTGTATGTGTGTGTGTCGGGGGGTGGGGGGTGGAGGGTTCTGGGGGCTGAACTCAGAGATGTTCTACCTCTGACTATACCACCAGCCCTCTTTATTTTTTTCTTTGAAACAATGTATCACAAAGTTGCTGAGGCTGGCCTCAAATCTGTAATCCTCCTGTCTCAGTCTCCCAAGTTCCAAGTATTGAGATTACTGCCGCACACCACCACAGACGGTTGAAAGCTACTTGTCTAAACTGCTTCCTGCCATGGCTCGTTTTTTAATAGATGGCATTACTCCAGACCTGCTGTTTCAGCATATCTGGTCAAAGAGTCTGGGAATATTTTTGTCTTTAAGTGTCCTGTGTGATTCTGATGAGCCTGTACTGACTACCCATATTTGGCCTAGTACCATTGGACATGCTGTGAGTTAATGGATGTTTATTGAGTTTTTTAATCTAAATAAATCATAGTCTAGGTGATCCTATTACAACTCCTTAAAATCTCCCACGTGAGAAGGAATGAAGGGACCGGACTATAACACAAGACCAACGCTGTTAGTAATTCTTCATACAAAGGTCTCAGACAGAACAAGTATACACAGAGGCTCCTTTCAGTTGTCCATTCTTCTTATATTCTGAATTTTTTCTCTATTCTCAGCACAACACAGAACAAGTTTATTTGAATGCTATAAATCTTTTTTTAGAACTAATGAAAGCCAAAGCCATCTAGTGCTTTAGGGCCAAGGAATTAGCCAAGATGACAATGGATCCACTCACAATACTTCTCAGCTCACACATCTGCTCTGTGGCAGGTGGAGCTATTCATTCATTTCAATTATTTTTTTGTTTTTGTTTTTAGCCACATCCTAGGAACATAATCCACTGCACATCAAGCCAGCATCACCTGCATTTTCTTTGTTGGGAATATTACAGCCATTAATGATGAATACAGCAAAATACATTATCTTAAGTAGGGTACAAGCAAATGTTATTTGAATTGCATGTTTAGATAACCAATTTGGAGTCAATTTAGAGAACTTTTATCTTGCCAAGTTAATTTTTTTCCCAAGATGACAATGCACTGAAAAACATGAGAAATTTTTAAAAACTTTTAAAAAGTACTGCTATCTTAAATGAAAATCTCAAATGTATATAAATGAGGAACTTTTCAGTGACAAGTGATTTTAAAATATTTTATTTCTTTTCTGTAATTTAATTTTGAATAAGTTTAGAATTTGGAAGCCCTGATAAATGAAAACTTAATGATATTTTGAAGTTCTACAAACTTTATAAATTAGGATGCACTGCATTTCCTGGGTACGCTGATGCAGGCCTATAACCCCAGTACTTGGGAGCTGAGACAGGAGGACTGAAGGTTCAAAGCCAACTTCCGCAACTTGGCGAGGCTTTCAGTAACTTAGTGAGACTCTGCTTCCAAATAAAAAGTAAAATAGGGCTGGGGGTATATCTCAGAGGTAGAATGCCCATGGGTTCAATCTTCAATATAAAAAAAGATTAATTAAAAATTAAAATACACTTAATTTAAAAAGACCTATATTGAGCTGTTCTGAATTAATGAAGGAAGGCATAAAAAATTAAGAAAGAATAGCTGCAGAATGTGGCAGATTTCACAGATATTGTAGTCAAATGGCAACAAATACAAATTGCAATCACAAACACTGAGAGTTACGGGAACTAAGATTAGTTATTTAACTGGTTTTGGTTCAGTGTCCTCATCTTTAAAATAAGCATAATGAGATTATAACAAAGAGTGGTAAAAATTCTAAACAATGTTTTACACATACTATAGGATCAATAAATTATATCAATTATTATGCTTTATCTTTCTTTTTAAATACAAGTGGGCTGATAGTTCTCCAAGCAAGTCTATACAGACATATTCTCCTCCCAATGCCTCATTTGTTCCTTGGCCATCCTCAGTATCTGAAGGATAAAGTCACAAGTAAACCTTGCTTGAGTCTTCAACTCATTCTGGCACAACATTTAGAATCCTCGTTAATGAACCAAGAGTTCAGAAATGATCTCAACATATTCATTGAATTAATAGGGCTCTGCCGAGCCAATAGAATCGATCACTTTTGTACAAACTGATGTAGCAGAGTAGTCTGATATAGACTTCCAAGGTTTATACAGGCACAGAATACACACAGAGTTGGATCGTGAAATTTGATAACACCTACACCAGCCAGAGAACCACAGCTCTCATATTGATAAGTCAAGGGTGAGCTGCAGCTGAAAAACCACAGGCCATGCAGTCACCAGTGTAGACCAGGAATTATGGTCTTCAGATTTCTTCAAGTTTGAGATGCTCATTTCTTTTCAAGTGTGAAAAAATATCACTAGAATTGAAACCATGAACAAGATAAATAAAATAATTTTCTTCTTGAGGATGTTCTAATGTAAAAGAAATCATTTAAGTAATACACATTAATTGCATGTATACTGAACTATACTAGAGGGTAGACAATACTGAAGAAATAGCAACCAAGAAGGCTATAGGCCTGGGAAATCAGCACAACAAACAAAACAAATATGCAAAGGAAATGAGAAGAAATTGAAAGTAAACAGCCAGAGGCACCACAGACTTCAGAGATTCCTTCCATTGTACAAATCATGGGCAAAAAACATTTAAAAATATATCAATCATATATAACTTACAATATAGTCAATTGGCCAATATTAAAGTTATATAGTCTCCTTCTGGGTATGATGGTCTACACCTATAATCCCAATACTTGGGAGGTTGAGACAGGAGGAGTGCAGCTTTGGGGCCATCCTTGGTGACTTAGCAAGAATATCAGCAATTTAAGAGAAACCCTGTTTCAAATTAAAGTATAAGAAGAGCTGGATATTTAGTTCCAAGGTGGTATGTCCCTGGGTTCAATCTCCAGTACTAAAAAACAAAACAAAAGTATATAGTCTCATTAAGCCAGAGAGCTTCTTTTGAGTAAGTCAGAGGTAGTATAGTGTACTGAAAATCTGCAGGCTTTAGTGTAAAATGGAACTAAGGGTGACTCTTCATTTTTTTACTGTTACCTTGAGCAAGTTATGAAATTCTCTTTAGATGCAACTAATCCAAGAATTGGGAATGATAATGGTTATAACATAATATGATAAATTGATACAGATAAAGTGCTTAGTACAACACTGCGTACTTAGTATGTGACCCTGAAGAGTGATACATTATCATGGAAAAAAAATGGAGATGTATCATGAAAAATGGCAAGAAAGAGTCTACCATTACCTTTTCTGGTTTTTGACTCAGGAGGAATATTCCACATCTCACACAACTCTCCTGAGCCCTAAGTAATGCCACTGGAATCTCCTTTGCATGACAGAATTGAGGTCAACAGCCTTTTCCAGAGACTGCATGCCACTCCCAAGAATATTGTCTGCTGTATTTCCAAGTGCTAAATTAAGCGTTCTCCTTAGTATTCACAAAACTGAGCCTTATATACTATTATATAAGATTACAACTCCAGGAAAAGTCAGAAATTGAAACCTACGGCCTTTTGAGAATTGTTTCTAGGAACATCAAGTTCTGAAACAACACTAAATCAAAAGTTTCATGAGAACCGGGCGTGGTGGCGCAGGCTTGTAATCCCAGCATTCGGGAGGCTGAGACCGGAGGATCCGGGTTCAAGGCCAGCCTCAGCTACCTAGTGAGGTACTCTGCAACTTAGTGAGACTCGGTTTCAAAATAAAGAATAAAAAATAGGGCTGGGGGTTTGCTCGGAGGTAGAATGCCCCTGAGTTCAATCCCCAGTACCGCAAAAAAAAAAAAAAAAAAGTTTCATGAGAAGAGAATCAGCAGTTGCACATGAGAGTGCTGGCTTTATTTTCATTTTATTTTATTGGTGCATTGCAATTATACATCACAGTGAGTTTCCACGTGTTAAAAACATACATGCATCAGATCTCTGTACACCACACTTCTCTCCACATTCCACCTTGTTCTCCTCTCCTCCTTCCTCTGTAGTTCACTTACTGAGATTGTCATATCTAGCAGAAACAGGAACCTTGTCCCTCTCTGCTAAAACTGAACTATAGAAGATTTTAATATCTAAGCATTATTGAGAAATATCTTCCAACAGTTTTCTGACTATTGGAACAATTTAGGCTTTAAAGGTATATGCATAAGACAGAAAAAGTGTTGGGGGCCTAGCCTGGCCAGCTGGACCTCGCCTCTAGATGGCGCCTGGTAAAGTGCCAGAAGCAGCTACAGGTGGAATACATCCCGAAGCTGTGCCACGCCAGAGCGCATGCACCAGCACACCCGACTCGTGGCCGGGCCAGGTGAGAGCTGTACGAGACACCTCGTGGCTTAGGCCTGGTGCAGCTATAAGAGCCTCCACCTCTCGCATAGAGAGAGGACGGCTAAGAGAGCGCGGCTAAAGAGAGCGCTGCTAAAAAGCTGCTGGGGAAAGGCTGGTTGGGAAGTTGCTGGGCTGGAAAGTTGCTGGGAAATTCTGGGAGGAATTGGTTGGGAAGAAGAAGCGGTTGGGAAGAGGTTGGCCGGGTTGCTGGGGAAGTCCTGGGAAGAAAGATTGTGGATTGCTAGTGGAAGTCGGGTTGCTAGAGAGAGGGGTTATTGGAAGTTTGTAGGAAAAGCACTATTTGGAAAGACGACCTCAGCACTGTGTTTGTTATCGTGTGTGCAAAACCTTTGATCCCAGAAAGAGAGAGATATAATAAAAGAGGTTCGAACCAGTAGCATTTAGCCGGCGTCTTTTATTGGGGCCTCATGGCTGAGGGTTCAGCCTGGGGCGCCCGATAAAAAAATAGCTTATGTCTTAAGAAAAGAAGGAAACCTTATTAAGGTCACTTTTTCTACATCTATGGCAGTGTAGACATGAAACCTGGCATTCATACCTGAATCGTTATTACCTTTGCCTTCTTCACAAATAGATCTTACTGAATCCATTTATTCACTTATTCACTCACAAAATACATGTAAAGAACTATGAATGATTACAAAAGCATTGTGTATGTGTATATACATGTAATAGACATGTAAATGATCTGCCTTCCAAGAAACCACAATAATGGCAGTGTCAGGAAGTAGAGAGAGAGTAGTACAACACGTAGTTTCCCTAGTAGTGATAACCCAGGGAAAACTGTTGTAGAAGGAAAAAAAATTCTTCAGTCTTGAATGAAAGGGCAGACAGAAAAAAAAAAAATAATAAGCCATTACATAGAATTTATCTACCAGACTGCTACTTAGTTGAATTTTGAGTTTTGGGTTCTTTGGATTATAGCAAATCACTTGCAAGCCACAGAGAAAAGATTTCGTTTGGTGCTTTCAAGTATTGCACTATACTAGTGGGAAAGGTCTTTCCATTAGGAGAAAGATTTTCTTCTGACACTCTCTGTCATGTATTTCTACCTATACTGAATTGTCTAAGGGGAGTGGTGATTCAACCTTTCCACTTGTTAAGGAATTCAATCTTAATGCCACTGAATGATAGGGAAGAATGATAGGGAAGCAGATGTTTGATCCAAGCCACTCAGACAGGAGCTGTCACCTGGTGAATGGGTGTGGCAGGGTGACAATGAACCCTCCAAGAAATCTCCTTGATGTCTGAGGTCACATCTGCCTATTCATAGTGTCCAGCAAGACACATAATACACATCATTGAGTTCAGCAACTTTCTCCTAATTGCTACACAGGATGAGCCTTGGGATAAAGGCACCAAAAAGGGGAGTTGCAGTAGGAAGAGGAGTTACTAGTTACCTCCCTCTCTTAGCTGATTCCTTTCTATTCTAGGGGCATGAAAATGAATGAATGAATGAATGAATATCCCAACAGAAAATATAAAATAGTATGAGGATTTAGCAAAAGAAAGGGCAAAGACCTAGATGAATTCTCAATGTGTATCAGAGTTATTTTTTTTTAAAGAATTGCTGTTAAAATGGGATAGTCAGGTAGCCCTCTTAGGCTTAAATGCCTACTAAAATCAGATCATTAACTATTGCTAATTGGCTGGTTTTTCTGCCTCTATCACCTCTAAACTTTGATGGTCAAACATGCTGTGATAAGTTTTTCTTCTTTTCAATTCTGATATGAAGAGGACAGGGGTTACTGTCCTTCTGATAAAAAATGATAATGTTCTGCCTGGGAAGAAGAAATAAGGATAGCGCTGTCCACTCCAGATCTGCCCCTTATCACCTTTACCAAGGACACCCAAATTATTTTCCTGAAGTTGCTTCTGACCAGAGTTCAGCTCTAATCATTGAATGAAAAGGGTAGAAAAAATTTATTTCAAGAGCTCATGGTTTCCAGGAAATGGGAGTAGCATGCTAGGAAACTAGAATGGCTCTGTGTATAAGGGTGGCAGTCTTAATGTCATGGCCTACCTCAGTTCAGGGGCGCAGCTCAATTTACACGCATACTGTTGAGCTTAATATTCATACACCATGTCTGCTATGTTGGGGCCTATACTAACAGCCTGGGAGACACAGACAGAAGACACATGGAAATGAGATTCTGAGACACTTACAAAGCTGTAAGAGCACTGGAGCCTCAGGCACTGGGCAGTCAGTGGAACTTTCTGGAAAGATCAATGTTTGGGTGGTGTATAGGATGTGAAAATAGTGTATGCCCGACCCTGTGTAGAGAAACAAGTGGTGTAATGATGTGATGAGCTGGCTTCCTGGTCTTAATACTCATTTGAGTAAGACCCTTTGCTTCCCCTTTGATAAGACTTATAATATTTCCAATTACATGCTCAGTGTCTGTGCAGCGAGGTCACTAATTTAATGGCTATGCCAGACTGCCCATTTGTGTGTGGAAGGTTAGAATACAGAAGGAGTTCACAACCAGGAGTCCAAACAGTTCAAGGCTATAATTGAAACATAAAAATGTGTAGTAAATTAGTTCTATCCTCCTACCTTAACAAATAGATCTTCATAATGACTTTGGAAATCCCAATGCAGAATTCTGAAGTTTCAGGTGGGAATGTGGCAGCACAGGGTCTCAGGCCTGGCCCTTCCTCCTTCTTACCCACAGCTGGAATCCATCCCTGCAGGTACCTTCTTGTTCACATGAGCAATCCTTGCAGTCACCTATTTATACCATACTCAATTCATGACCTAGTCACCCTTGTCCACTCCTTGGCTAGGGAACACAAGAAAGAAGCCAGTTTCCTCAGAGGTAATACTCTGACAGAGACCCCTGGAAGCCCTAGAGGCTGGCTTATGGTCCCTGGATGGGGATTCCATGGTCCTGAGTACTAGAGAGTTTATATAGGGGGCCAGGTAGAGGATCACAGCTGGAAGAAGGCCATACCAGGCCTCTATGACATAGAGACCAGGCCAGGGCTTCTTGCTAAGCTTAACTAAGGACAGGAGAGAACTCTACTGCAATTATTTTATTATGGCCTGATGTAATCTTCCTTAAGAGTTCGCTTCCTGCTAATCAGGAAAGATAAAAATGCTGATCCGTGATATCTCCATTCTGACCATTTTGTTTCCTTCCTGTTTAAATATTTCTTTTCAGGCAGATGGGGCTGTTGCTCTCAGCCACTTCTGTCTCTCCTCCCAGGATGGCATCTGGGTGCCTGGCAGATAGCAGGGATCTGAGGTCTGTGTGAAGGTTCTGCAGAAGCTCTCTGGGTCTTTTTCAGAATCTGTTGTGAGAGGGGCCTGGTGCACCTGGTAAGTAACACCCATTATGAAGGACCAGGCTGAAGACCTCATGCATTTCCTCTCACCCCGCTAGGTGCCTGCTGTGTGGCTTGGCCCATGAGGCCATGTGATGAGCCGCATGGGAGGTCCAGGGTAGGCTCTCCTCTGAAGCTTGCCAGACAGCACTATTGGCCACCATGTCCTCCTTGCCCTCCTCCAGGAGGCACAGGGAAAGTGACCAGGAAACTCAGGAGCAGCTCGGAGGCTTTAAGGCTCTCCTGCAGCCGAGGGAGCCCAGGCCCCTCTGATGGGCCCCTACCTGCTGGCATGTGGTCCCTGTAGAGCATCATCGCTTCCCTGAGTTCTCAACAGGACATGGAAATGAACCCCTTGCTTTCTTCCTTTTCCTTAGTCAAACTCCACCTCTAAAGCATCAGTCCTGAATCAGCGGAAGCTTTGACCTGTGTTCCTTCTACTCTGCTTCCCCTTCCTCCCTCAGGCATTTTCTTTTCCCATCACCTCACCTACCCTGGCAAGAAAGGAGAGCTTTTCCTCCTTACTATTTGATAGAGATCCCCTCCTTCACTTTATTATTGTTATTATTTTTTAATACATGGTGATGGGAATAAAACTCAAAAGCATTCTACCTCTGAGCTACACCCCCAGCCTGATTTTGTTATTTTAAAATAGGGTCTCACTAAGTTACTGAGGCTCTTTCTAAGTTTCTGAGGCTCGCCTGGAGCCTTGATCTTCTTATCTCAGACTCCTAAGTAATGGGATTACAGGTGTGGCCCCCACCCTTGGCACCCCTTTCCCTACATCTCTCTCCATTTCCATGGAATCCTAATGGCAGACAGGATGCACAGAGAGAAATCAGGTTGAATTAAGGACACAAATTAAGCATTTTGAAAACATAAAGCCTGTATTCACATGCTTCACCCTAGGTGCTGTGACCCAGGAGAACTGGACCTGTGGCTGGCTTGTGTATGGATATGTTCTCTAATAAGAGACAAGAGACACAGCAGGTTTCTGCTAAACAGAGGAGACACGTTCTTTGAAGCTCCATCAAGGGAGTGTTTAGCCATGTGTCTGCAGGTAGAAGCTAGGTCTCAGGTTCTGAAGGACTTAGCTGCTCTACCACACAGCTTGGTGTCAATCTTCCTGTAATGTAAGAAAATCCCTCTGTGTGTGTGGTTTAAAAAAAAAAAACACTAGTGTCTTACTAGGTAAGTGGCTGAAAAGAACATACATTTATATTCTCTTATATTTCTAGGGGTCAGAAATTTCAAAATCAGCTTTATTATACTTAAGTCAAGGAGACAGAAGGGCTGATTCCTGAATCAGAATTTGTGACATTGCCCTGTCCAAGCTCCAGAGGCTCCCTAAAACCCTTGCTCACATTCCCCCTTTCCATCTTCAAGTCCAGCAGCATCACATCTTCACATCTCTTTCTATCCATCTCTCAACTTCTATCATAACATCAACCTCCTGTCTACCTCACATAAGAACTGCTGTGCTCACATTGGATCCACCTGGATAATCTAGCATGAACTAGTCATCCAATATTGAACTCAAAGGATCCTTTACAACTGAGTTACATCCCCAGCCCTATTTTATTTTGAAACAGGGCCTCACTAAGTTACTGAGTACTGGCCCTGACTTTGCGATCCTCCTGTCTCAGTCTTCCAAGTCCCGGGATTACAATCATGTACCACTTTCTACATACAATTCCTTTTGCCATAGAAGCTTACATACTCATAGGTTCTCAGCATTAAGACTTGGGTATTTGGGGGCCAAGATACCACACAGGGCTTTACCTCATTTATCCACCAGTAAAAGAACCAGACCTTCCTCACCTATCCCTAATGATAGGAAGAGATGCAGACCTGACACACACGTTTACCATAAATTCTGATTCCTGCTACAACTTAATTTTGTTTGGTATTAGTTCTTTATTTTTTCTATCACCCGGTGTCTAGCCTCCCAGCCTACCTCTAGAACTATTCTCTCCTACTTTGTTGAGGGATTCTTTAAACACACACACACACACACACACACACACACACACACACACACACATACACACACACACCTTCTTATTCTAGACCAAACATAATTAAAAATGTACATCTGCATTAAACAAAAGTGCATCCCAATGACGAATACCAGTATTTGGATCAGTCTGAATTATAGATAATGCAAAGCCACTTCCCTGATCCAGCTCTCATGGTTCAATTGCTGGCTTATAAATGTTATAAATGAAAGAGGAGAAAATCTCTTTGGAGGAATATTAATATTAATATTGGGAACGAAGTTAAGAACAGCTTCAAGTTTCAAGGAACTGAAAATCTCATATCCTTGGAAAGAAGGTTAACTCTGGAGTCATGGAGTCATGATCTGACCTGCCTACCTCCCAGGAAGCACAGCAGTCCCGGGCCACTCTCACATTCCACATCATGCTGACGAGCAGAGAGCTGTTAGGCTCAGGATGCACAATGATTCAGCCACTGCCATGCTGCTTGGAACAGGATCTTCCTAGCTAATTTTTGCCTTGTTACTTGGGCTGCAGGGAAGGGGGAAGGACTGCTCCAATCCTCTCCCCAGCTGTCTAGCACTGGTGTGAGGCGGGAACAAGAGCCCCAGTATTATAAGGAAGAAAAGGAAAGATGGCAAGCTAGTACTGACATTTCCAATTACAGAGACCAGGGTCACCCTGACCCCACCGTGCTAACTTCCCACCCAAGAGCCAACCTTTTAGACTTCACTCACCTGAGCTAACTAAACAACCATTCTTACATACTCTAATTCACTCAGAAGGTATCCTCAGCATTTCTCCCATCAATTCAGGACAATAGTCAGTAGTAGCAAAGATGTTTTTACTTGCTGTTATCCAAATAAATCCATTTGGAATTTAAAGCCAGTTCTTGCAAAGTGCCTCTGCTTTCCCATTGTATTTGATCTTTCTCCACACAGTGCAGCATGTGAGGGTGCAGTGTTTGCAGGTCCCATTCTTCAAAACTAGTGTTGGAGGAAATTGTATGCTTATGATTACATGCTGACTGACATATATGCAACTTTTGAGTGGGAACAGCACGAGTGGTGGAAATTGAATTAAACAATAAACCTGTAATTGCTTGTTAGGGTACTTTAATTGACTCATAAGTACCATATGCGAAGCTGCGTGGCTGCAGGAGCCCAATTATAAGCTTGCTTATGGAAAGATACAACTCATTTTGCATGTTGGAAACGTATTCCCCAATTATTGCTGCCCTCTCAGAAAAGATGAATTTTCAAATAAATAGGAAATACTTAGTAAGCTAATAACATATACTGAGTCCCTAGGTAGCCTGGAAGCATTTTATTTAGGTTCTAATATAAGATTAGAAACAGTGCAGTTGAAAATTGCCTCTTTCTTTTTTATAAGGCATTTGTTGAGCTCTGTAGTCCTCTGTGTTCCCAACTAACCAAGGAAATGCATATAGTTAGGGCTCTTGACTTCACAAAATTTGACCACTGATTAAAAAAAGAAAAAAAAACTGACAAAAATAAACATTCCAGGGGGAAAAAAAAAGAAAGCAAAATAAAATTACAGACAATTCATAAATTAGATATAAAGAATAGTTAATATATGTGGGTCGCAGAGGAGGAAGGGTAATTTTAAACTCTGGCTGACAACCTAGTGTGGTCAATTCCAGAGGGGAATACTGGAATTGTGGTCAAGTTATCAAGTCAAGAGAGAGAATCAGGATCAGCACTGGGCTTTGTGGAGTGCTGATAGGAGTGGAGTCACAGGAGTGATCTCCTTTAACTTTGATTGGCCTAATGTATATACGTGACAACACCAATGGCAATCTCAATATCCTGTATGGGGAAGGGTGGGAGTGGGGTGGGAGCCAGGGAAAAGCCCAGCAAGTGGGCATGCGTGTAGGTCACTACCACTACAAACCACATTATGATGTCAGACTATTGTGCACCAATAAAAGTATTAAAAACGAAAATCAGGAGTTTTCAGACAAGTAGACTGAAAATATTCAAGAACTAGAATGGAGAAGGTTTAGCTTTTGAGAATCCACAATTCAAGAGAGAAAAGCAAAGAAACAAAACTAAATTGTCCTTCTCTGGGACAAAATGTATGATGATGTTTATACAGGATGATAATCCTAGGGCAATAAGTGCTCTTTTTTGGGGGGCACTAGAGATTGAACCCCAGGATATTCTACCTCTTAAGGTACAGCCCCAGACGTTTTTTTATTTTTTATTTTTGTTTCAAAATATGGTTTCACTAGGTTGCTGAGTCTTACTATGTTGTTGAGGCTGTTCTCGAACCTGTGATCCTCCTATCTCAGCCTCCCAAGTACTGGTTTTACAGGTTTGTGCCATCACACTTGGCACAATAAGTAGTCTTGAACCCTAATAATCTCCATCAGCCACAATGAAACTACCAAAATAAATACATAAGTATAAAAAGTAGCTAGGCATGGTGGCCCACACCTGTAATCCCTTGGGAAGGTTACATACCTATAATTTCTGTAATCCCTTGTGAGGCTGAGACAGAAAGATCACAGATTCAAGGCCAACTTCAATAATTTGGCCAGAATCTCAGCAATCTAGTGAGATTCTATTTCAAAACAAAAATTTAAAAAGACTGGACTATAGCTTGGAGGTAGAATGTTCCTAGGTTCAATCCCAAGTAACACACACAGACACACACACACACACACACACACACACACAGAGTACAAAAAGTAGCTTGCTAATTAACAAGGCTGCAAAACAATTCTCTTAAACCACCTCCATCCCTCACTTAGACCAAATGAATAAATAATTTGAATAGAAACAGAGAATATACTGTGAAAATTTAGTTTTAAAATAAGTTACTTGGCCTACTCTTCCATTTAGATCACCTGAGTTCTTCCTCCAATAGAGAAATACTAAATCCTTTGTTGAAGAAAACCATCATATATGCAAATGAATCACCATGTCCAGCAAGACATTTGGTAGCAATTATCCTAATAAAGACATGACAGTGAATATGAAGGAGAGATCATTGTTTTTGTTTTTTAATAAATCAGTGATTCCCTGATTTTACAACACCTTAGGCTAGCTCCATTTATCTCAGTTGACTTTCTTACATTAAAAATAACTCAATGGGGAAATGACTATCATAACCATGGTGTTTATTTTGGGGGGTGATGGAAATGTTCTGGAATTAGGTATCAGTTATTGTTGCATAACTCTGTGAATATATTAAACCCTGCTGACCCACATACTTTAAAAGGTGAATTATATCTCAACAATGCCTCTATAACTATCCACCAGTTAAATATTCTGAATTAAATAAATGTAATTTTAGAAAAAAAGTGCCACAAATCATGTCAATTGGATGCTATAGCTATAGAATTCATAGAAATCACAAGCATTTACTAGTTTGCAAAGAAATTATTCTGCCAAAAGTTATGCTCAAAACCATCTATATTAACTTTTATAAATAAGTTTGCCTACAAGTAAGAAATTAAGATTTACCATTAATATAATTCTTTTCACATCCTTACAATCTGTAATATTTTATTTCTAAAAATTTCCCTCCATTAGGGAAAAATTAAAAAAAAATAGCCACCTGCACTGTGGTGTCATATTTATCAATTAGAACTCTGCGGAATGCTATTTGGAGAATACTGTCAGTTGAACTATGAAGCATAACAGTAATATAAACAGACTTTTTGCACTCAGAGGGCTCATAATCTACACAGAATACTCAATTTCCACTATGTAGGACAAAATCAATAAATATATAAATATCTATGAATCAGTTACTTTTGAATATATTCAGAATATCTAAGTATTGGGTGCTGCTTAGAGTTACTATGTTACAAAAATCCAGCAAGTAAGAAATCATTTAACTACCCTTATAATTATTCATTCTTCTTTCCTCCTTTCTAAATCATACCTTCATTAGAGCTGTAAACTAACGATGAGCTGCTCTCTGGTGTTCCCAAGTCATTTTCTCTCACAATCACTAAAAACGACTTCAGAAATACTTCCCGCATTTAAACCCATGCCTTATGCTGAATGAAGTCCTCAATTCAAACTGGTTGAAAGTTTTTGGCACTTATTCTATATATATGAAAAAAAATCATGCACACTTCATTCTACAGACTATTGCCTATAACTATGCAATATACCAGCAGCTTTATGCACCTCAAAAACCCCTATTTTATGTACATGTACAAGGGAAATGCAGATTTGGCAGGTATGAAAGAATAAATATGCTAATTCACACACTGCATGTGGAGGGTGATTTATTCTGATTTTGAAGGAATATGGCAGTGTTTACATAAGTTTCAACTGTATCACTGCAAACAGCTGTTGTGCAGCTAACTTTCAAATCAGGGGGAAAAAAAAAGGGCTGGGTAGCTTCGAACAGTTGCTCTGGGTGTGACAGATGGATGTGCATTAGTCACCTGTGGTACTTCCTATTAAGGCATAGGGAAGAGTTGAGCCAAATCACTGTAGACAATAATTTGTAATTTTTTTTAAATGTACTTATTTTTGTAGCATAAGAGGTAAGACATTTTAAAAGCCCATGTAGGACAGAAATCCTAACTCTATCTGCCATGGAATAGGTTATCTGGATAATGAATGCGGTATCATTTATCAGGAAACTAAATGTTGCATCATATGATCATTCTGGAAACAGTAACTAAGTAACAAATGAGATGTGAAATGCGAATTCAGAAATAATTTGGTATTCTCTACTGAAAAACAACTGCAAAGACCCAAGATATTAATTACCACATTGCTACAGAAAAAAACAATCAATCAGCAGGATATCCACATGCATTTTCCCCACTCCCCAGAGAACACTTCATTTTCTTGTGGATCTTGTGACTAAAAACATCTTTTAAGCAACTTTCCTTTCAAAACATGTTTTAATTTTAATTGATACATGGTAATTATACACATTCCTGGGGTACAGTGTGACATTTCAGAATATGTATACAATGTGTAATGATCAGTTTGCTATAATTGGCATATCTATCACCTCAGAAACCTATCATTTTTTTGCGTGTGAAACATTAAAAATCCTTTCTACTGGCTATTTTGAAATATTCAATGTATTTTTGTCAAACTGTAGTTATCCTACTATGCATTAGAACATTAGAAGTTATTCCTCTTATTGAATCTATTGAATATGAATACTCTTTTTTTTACAAATGATTTCCTCTTTATGGATCATTAAGATTGCTCACACTTTTCATATAATTATTATCACCATCATTGTAATGTACTGTGTTTATGTACAAATTTCATCCAATATCAAGAAGGCATTTGTTTTCATTTTGTTTGGTCTCTGCTGCAATAGACCCTGCCAAAATCCTGCTGAAATTATGTGTATTCATCTTCATATCCTCTTCAGTCCCGCCGGAGACCATGCATTTGCTACATCCTTTATAAAAACAAATTTGTTACACTTCAATTTTGTTCTGGAATCTCAAACTTAATAAAATCCTACAATAAAAGTCTGAGTGATGGTAGATTCAGAGGCTCACAGTATAGTCCTTATATACCATATATATTCACCAGTCATCCAACTTAGTGCCTCGCACAAGACTTTTTAGTGAAGAACAATTCATTTCATATAATATGTAGATGGATTCCTGAAGAGTTATCCACAAGAAACATGAGGGAAATGAATCTATTTTAATGCAATAGAGAAGCCTGCTGTCAAAAGGCTTTCTGTACAGAATAATGGTATTTAACCTCAAAGATTCATTTTTCAATGTAAACAATCAATCTTGCACTTAGGTAAAACTGAATTTGCTTAAAGTGATATATATTTCAAAATCAAATAACTTCTAATTTCTTATGTAAATTTGTCTGCAAAAATTAGTTGAGTAAAACTGCCTTCAAATGTCTCACCACTTGTAAGTTCTTTAAGTCAGGGAACTTGATCTATTTTTTTTTTTTTTTTCTTTTTGGTACTGGAGATTGAACACAGGGGCATTCTACCTCCAAGCTACAGTCCCAGCTCTTTTTATTTTTATTTTGAAACAAGGCATTGCTGGGTTGCTGAAGGTACTCTCAAACCTGTGTTCCTCCTGTTTTAGACTCTCAAATACTGGGATTACAGATGCATCCCATACCACCAGGCCTACTTTTACTTTTAAGCACTTACAGTAATTAACCTTAATGAGATTAACTATATTCAATTCACACATCTGCCTGCTTTGAAGTAGTACTGGCCACCTGCATGACTCAAATTGCCAATGCTAATTGGACCTATAAGCAGATCTTTTTATAATACAATGTTTTACACATGTGCATAATCTTCACACCACCCAAGTATAACTGGCTTTTCAGCCACAGAGTTTCATGCTATAACCAAGACCACTGTACAGCCTGAGGAAGCAAAATGGCCAGTCAGGACAATGCTGCTTTCCCTATGATAGTTGCATGACCCACTGGGCTTGATTCACTGAGACTTAAATGTATTTACATGGGAAATGAAGAGGTTATACTAGTCCTTTCCAGCTCTAATGTACCATGAGTGCATTACATTATAGTCACAAGTATACACACAACGATCTCATATGTAGTATTACAGCTCATGGTGCTGTTGAGAACCTGCAAGATGAGCACAGCTAGCTGGTTGAAGCAAGCATTTGTGCATAATCATGTTATTTTTACTTCTTTTAGATGCATGTTAAGTATAGAGAGCATGATAAAACACAACAGAAAATAGTATGTTGGTTTTTAAAATCCACATCTTAATTTAAAGGGCATTTTACATAACATATTTAAATTAGTTGTCCTATCACATGAAGATGGCAGAGGTGGAACATAAACATACTTCCACTTTAAAAGCCTCCCTAAAATTGTGTGAGTCCTTAACACATCCACCACAAAGAAAATGTGAAAGAACAGAATGATGTCACAGAGGCTGTGGAACAATGGGCAAGAAGTAACAAATTGAACAGACTGAAAAATATTAAACTAAGATGGAAAGAGCAAGAGTCAAAAGATTATTTGATTTACATCACAGAATCTTGGGAAGTGGTATTGAATGGAGGGAAGGGGTGAACTTTAAATAACCAGAACTACCCCAGAGTTTGTTTACAAAGCAGTCTGGCCCTGCAGCTCTTTTCCTTTTGCCTCTCCTCTCCTCTCCTCTCCTCTCCTCTCCTCTCCTCTCCTCTCCTCTCCTCTCCTCCCCCCTTCCCCTCCTCTCCCCCTTCCCCTCTCCCTCCCCTCCCCTCCCCTTCTCCTCTTCCTCCTCCTCCTC
>PVLC010007706.1:21558-54880 GCA_004027655.1 Graphiurus murinus | reverse complement strand
GGTACATCAAGCCAGAAGGTTAAAAGAGAAAAGGGAAAAGTGTTCTCAATAGTTCTAAGCAACATATTTTTGCATTATAGAGTTAGAGTGTAGCAAAATCAAAATGAACACAGTGTTGTTATGATTAAGTGTTTGAAAGGCAAATGGGGTTTAGTAATGCATAATACTAAAAAATACTGGGAAGGTAAGAGAAAGAGGACAATTTCAGGCTTGTTTAAATGTACAAATTTTGTCAGGATTATTTTGTAAGCATGTCTAAAAGGCCATTCTTGTTTGTTTCTTTATCTATGTTCTTTCTGTTGGTTAAAACTTACCCTATCTTGCCACAGGAAGGACACTTCCTTAGACAGGAAGATAGCTGATTTTAAAAGTTGTGTTTCAAGCTATGGGTTTTTAAATACTCTATATGATCAGACAATATGCCTCCAAGGTTTTGTTCTTTTTGTGAATTCAACCAGTCAACACCTAGTGTACTGATGCAATAGCTGAGGTAAGAAAGCACCCTAGACCAAGAGGCAAATATAAAAAGTCTAGTCTTTTATTTTCTAAATTTCACCCTACTTTTTCAGTTTTCAAAATTTTCAAATCTATAGAGAACTGAAATAATTGCACAATGACACGCATGTGCCCAATTTATGAATATTTTGCCACATTAGTTTTCATTCTTTCTCTTATTATGTTTATGCGTGCACACAGGCTTTTTTTCCTGAACCATTTGAACATAAATTGCAGATATCAAAACATTTTACTACTATACATTTCAACATGTGTCTTGTAAGAATAAGGGACTGTCTTAATGTCCAAATGCCATTATAATACCTAAATAATTCCATAATATCACTGAATATATAATTCCTATTCAAATTTCACTAAAAGGACTAAAAATGTTTTATTATTGTTTAAAGTTACATCAAGGTTCATGGTTACATTTAGTTACTAGATCTCTCTAGCCTCTTTCAATCTATAATAATCGCTCTGCATTTTTGTTTTTATTTTTATTTTTCATGACTTTGTTAACTTCTTCAAAGAGTCTAAATCTATATTCAAGCTGAAACAAAATTTCCCACTCCAACAAAACTCTAAAGAGAGTATTGTTTTTATTCCTTTTGTCAAACCAAATAGGCAGCAGATTAAAACTGATGCAATATATACTAAAAGGTTGGTTGGGCCAGGGCCAGAGGCATATTCCTATAATCCCTAACTCCATCTATATTTGGTATTGTTTTAATCACACACAAAGCCTTTCAGCTATCTATCTATCTGTCTGTCTATCCATGCATCTTTCTATATTCCCTCAAGGAGATGCACTGTTCCTAGAGGTACTACTATACCAAGTTGATATATGGAGTTGTTGAAGCAAACTCCTACTCCATCTAATCCATCTCCCTGCTCCAAATCCATTTACTATTTTATCTTTGGGAAGAAGATATATCATATAACTAATAAGAACAGCTACTATACTTGATCGTGGCCAGAAGCTGAAAAGTGGTCAGCTTGGTTTTTTTGTTTGTTTTTTTTGTCATTTGTCTCTGGGAAACAAGCAAAAAATCCCCTCCCCCCACACTATTCTACAGAATAGGTAAATGACTTTAAATTCTGGGAAAAGCATAAGGTTAATTTCCTCTCTCCCCCTGAAAAACTTCTAAGAAAGAGTAGACTTGCTATAAAAGATCAAATAGCCAGTCATTAAGCTTTATTTTGCTAGTTGAAACATTGGTCATATTGCTAGAAAATTCTGTGCCTGAAGAAAATGTGATTCACCTTCTGGATAATGGAATTATGATATTTCAGGATCCTCATATTCCACTGCTAGAGTCATTTCAGTGAAAGAGTCCCCCCTTTTTATTTTTTGGTCTCTCTTTTTTTAATACCACAGAATTAAACTCTAAATAGGCCCAATAGATGTTCTTGTACAATATAAAGCAGCTTTTGTTTTTTCCTTACAAGGAAAGAATGTGTACTGATATATCCCATTTGCTAATGATAAACATTGTCATACTGGCTAAATTAAGATCCTGACAAATCCTTTGGGGAGTGGTATAAATCAGATACCAAGACTTTTGAAGATTTAGTTCCAAAAGTTTTTTCTGGATCCATGTGGACATTATTTTATCTTTTTTTTTTCCTTTTAATCAACCACTGTTATTTCTCTAGATCCTTTTCTTTCAGGTTGGTGACTACCATAAGGTCTGAACTTTTTTTTTTTTTCTTGTAGTACTGGGGATTGAACTCAGGGGCATTCTACCTCCAAGCTACACCCCCAGCCCTATTTTTTATTCTTTATTTTGAAACAGGGTCTCACTAAATTGCGGAGTGCCTCACTAGGTAGCTGAGGCTGGCCGTGAACTCAGATCCTCCGGTCTTAGCCTCCCAAATCCTGGGATTACAAGCGTGCGCCACCACGCCCGGCTGCATATCACTTTTGCATCATCACAAAAGTGAAAAATTCTAAGTCAGAGTACTATCTACATTTAGAACCTACTACCTGCTCTACTTGCTTTCTCCTTCCTAAAATTCATTTTTTTCTTTTGAGTTCCTATTAAAAGGTTAAAGTTCTAATATATATATATATATATACATACACAAGAGTAATTTTTAAAGTGAAGATTTCAGACACTAATAACAGTCATAAATATAAAACACAGCCAGGTGCGGTGATGCACATCTGTAATCCCAGTACTTGGGAGGCTCAGAGAGGAGGATCACAGGTTTGAGGCCCTCAGCAACTTAGTAAGACCCTGTTTCAAAATAAAAAATAAACTAGGGCTGGGGGTGTAGCTTGAAGGAAGAATGCCCCTGGGTTCAATCCCCAGTATCACACACACTATGTATGCAAATATATAACTATGATGATATACAGTGAGTAAATGAGTGAGGGGCCTACTTTATAAAGATAGACAGGAAAAATCTCTATCAGTGACTGCTAAGATTTAAATGAGCCATGAGAAGATCATGGAGCACAGAACTGCAAATGTAGGAGAGAGAAAGAGAAAAAGCCTTAACATAGAAATGAAAGAGCTTAATTTAAGAAACACAAAGAAGGACAGTATTGCTAGAATTAACCTGTGAAGGGGAGTGGAGCTTAAGACAAGCCAGAGAGATAGACACGATCCAGAGAAATGTTGCACTTTTGCTAGATTGGCCAATTCTCTCTCTTTTTTTTTTTTTTTTTTTTTTTTTTTTTGTGGTACTGGAGATTGAACCCAGGAGTATTCTACCTCAGAGTTCTACCCCCAGTTCAATTTTTTATTCTTTATTCTGAAACAGGGTCTAACTGAGTTGCAGAGGGCCTCACAAGTTGCTGAGGATGGTCATAAACCTGCAATCCTCCTGTCTCAGTCTCCCAAGTACTGGGATTACAGATTGGCCAGTTTTCTTTGTTGCTTTTTTTCCTATAACTACTTGGAAATTCCAATTCTTATTTTCTTTCTAGCAATGGTTACCTTAAAACTCATTTTTGTGTTTGGTATAATTCATATAGAATAAAAAGTCAATTCCTACCCTCCACTCTTTCGCACCAAGCCCTATACTCTGCTCCGAGGAAATATTTCAACAACTTTGATGGGGATCACTATAGACAGACATCTCAATACACAGGCATATATTTAAATGTGTATGTAAGCCGGGCGTGGTGGCGCACGCTTGTAATCCCAGCATTCGGGAGGCTGAGACCGGAGGACCCGGGTTCGCGGCCAGCCTCAGCTACCTAGTGAGGCACTCCGCAACTTAGTGAGACTCGGTTTCAAAATAAAGAATAAAAAATGGGGCTGGGGGTATAGCTCGGAGGTAGAATGCCCCTGAGTTCAATCCCCAGTACCGCCAAAAAAAAAAAAAAAAAAAAAATGTGTATGTATTTAAATGCAGGTATATTGATATTCATATATTGTATTATGTTAAATATATGTACACATATGCATCTTTTTCACATTTTAAGTATATTTGCATATATATTTAATATACACAAATATTAATAAAACACATACTTACATAGGCTTCTGATACATACTCTACCCATAATTTTTTTACCCATAAAAGACCCAGGGGTCTTTTATCTCCAGGCCATACCCTCAGCCCTATTTTATTTTTTATTTAAAACAAGGTCTTGCTAAGTTGCTGAGAGCCTCACTAAATTGCTGAGGTTGACTTTGAACCTGAGATCCTCCTGTCTCAGCCTCCCAAGTACTGGGATTACAGACATGCACCACCATGCCTGGCTATAATTTGATTTTTTTTTTTTTTTGCGGTACTGAGGATTGAACTCAGGGGCATTCTATCTCCGAGCCATACCCCCAGCCCTATTTTTTTATTCTTTATTTTGAAAAAGGGTCTCACTAAGTTGCGGAGGGCCTCACTAGGTAGCTGAGGCTAGCCGCGAACTCGGATCCTCCGGTCTCAGCCTCCCAAATGCTGGGATTACAAGCATGCACCACCACACCCGGCTGATTTTTTTTTTTTTCCACTTGATATGTCTTGTAGATCTAGAAGATGTGGGGTATTCCAGAGTATGGATATACCATTAATCACTCTCCTATTGATGAGTGATTACTAAGTTTTAAAAGTAGTGTAATTGGTTGAGTGTGGTGGCACATGCCTGTAATCTGAGACAGGAGGATCACAGGTTCAAGGACAGCTTTAGAAACTTAGTGAGGTTTTCAACAACCCAGCAAAACCCTTTTTCAAAATAAAAAACAAAAAAGGGTTGGGGGTGTAGTTGAAAGGTAGAATGTCCCTGGGTTCAATCCCCAGTAACCCCCTCACACACAAAATATTGTAATTGGGTTCAATCTCCAGCACCAAAAACAACAAGCTCCCCAAATAAAAATACTGTATTAAAAATAATGTTAGAAATATGCACCTTTCTTAATTATATAAAGAATACAAATCTAAAAAATAAAAATAAAAACAGGAATTAATAAAATAGATAAAAAGTGTCTTTATCATTTAAATTTGCAATTGTTTACTAGCATACTGGACAATGGAGTTCATATCAGCAGTATGTATTGGCTATTGAAAGTACCACTGGCCAGGCGTGGTGGCGCACACTTGTAATCCCTGTACTTGGGAGGCTGAAACCGGAGGATCCAGGTTCACAGCCAGCCTCAGCTACTTAGTGAGGCCCTCAGCAACTCAGTAAGATCATCAAAATAAAGAATAAAAAAAAATAGAACTGGGGGTGTAGCTCAGAGGTACAATGCCCCTGGGTTCAATTCTCAGTACTGAAAAGAAAGAAAGAAAGAACCGCTGCCTTTTCCTTTTTGAATTTCCATCAGCTGTCTAGCTCATCCAATTCTTCCCTGAAACTTATAATTAGTTACTAAGTTTTTATGTATTGACCTCAGAATATAAAAAAAATACTTAATATATCTTAATAGTTAAATTCTGTCAATTAAAATGAAAAACACCACAAACAGACATCACATCCTTAAAGGAAATAACAGAAACAATTAGTAATCCCCTTATGCTCTTTTCATAGAGATTTCAAAATAAATCTAAGGTTATACATAGGATGTGGGTTTCTCTCTGGGAGTAGTATTACAGAAGGTTTGTGGTATTAGAAGGGTCATGACACAATGCAGGTTGCTTAGTCTCAAATGTAAGTGTAAAGCTTACATTTTAAAAATATTTTATATCACACCCACAGATGAAAATCTAACAAAAACAGAAAATATGATACACAAAGATATAGCCAAGCTCTCTCAGTTTTGTAAAAGTCAAACCATTTTAGAGATAATTTAAAATGCAATCTTTTTACTATTTTAAAGGTTAAATAACACTTTTTTTCAAGACTGTCTTATGAAACTAGGTTCAACGGTCACAGAGGCTACTTACTATATTAACTTGCAGCATGGGCACAATTTTTTATTTCTAATTTGTTATTTTCAATTCATATGTTAAAGCAAATGTCTTAAGGAAATTATAACTGTATATGAAATTAAAGAAAACGCAATGATTTGAGTCAGTCCATGATAGGTGGTAAGAATTCACCCTGGTTAATCAACATAACGGTACTGAAACATCAACAGCAACCACTAAGACTTAGTAAGTCACTACTGATTTGTACTTAGCCTTGAAAGAATTAATCAGAACGGTAAATGTGGTGAGTGATAGCCTCTCCATGACTTCAAGGTGACTCATTTGAAACATGTAAAAACAAATCATACTCATACCAGGTACTGCTGATAAGTTTTCAAAACAGTTTCCTGTAATTTAAAGTCACGGACACAAAGATTTAAATATTCTTTTAGTAATCAGAAAAAAATTAAAAGTTCATATAAATATATTTTTAAAAATAATGTATTCTGAAAAGTATAGAAGGAAGAAATGAAATCAAGATTTTTTTCCTCTAGCATTTTTCATTGCTAAGACTGACTCAATTTTATTTCACATACACACACACACACAGAGATTTTTTTTTGGCAGTACTGGAGATTGAACTCAGGGGCATTCTACCTCTAAGATATACATACCCCCAGCCCTATTTTTTTTTTAATTCTTTATTTTGAAACAGGGTCTCACTAAGTTGTGGAGGGCCTCACTAAGTAGCTGAGGCTGTTTGGCTGAGAACCTGTGATCTTCCTGTCTCAGCCTCCTAAGTACTGGGATTAAGCATGCACCATGGTGCCTGGTTCAGAATGTTTTAAAGTGAGGATTCTTATAGGACCAGCTAAATGTACACATGAAAAGATCAGCATTTTACACATAGTCTAAAAACTAGAAAATGTTCCTTTTATAAACTGTAGTTTAGCAGGGCATGGTGGTGCATGCTTGTAATCCCAGTACCTGGGAGGTTTAGACAGGAGGATTTTAAGTTCACGCACAGCCTCAGCAAGTAGAGAGACTCTCATCAACTTAGCAAGACCCTGTCTCAAAATAAAAATAAAAAATAGGACTTAGAATGACCCTGGGTTTAATCAGTACCAAAAAAAAAAAAAAAAAAAAAGGGTAGTTTAATTGGAAATGAATTAATTTTGAGACCGGCATTTAAAATTCTATATAATTCCATGAGTTCCTAAAAACAATGAAGTCCCATACATTATTTTTATATCAGACATCTTTTAGAATAGTTTCAGATTTACAGAAAAATTGAGCAGATAGATAGAAAGTTTGGAGATAGAACCCAGGGGCACTCATTGAGCTATGTCTCCAACCCCTTTGCTATTTTCAATTTTGAAGACAAGGTCTTGCTGAGTTGCCCAGGCTGGCCTTGAACTTGAGATCCTCTTGCCTCAGACTCTCTAGTTGCTGGGATTACAAGCATGAGCCAACATGCCCAGTTCCTCTATTATTAACACCTTACATTAAGAATGAGCGAATATTGATACACTATTACTAATTAAAATCCATGGTTTGTTCTTATGTTTGTTGTTTGCTTTTTTAAACCAGTCTTTTTTTCCTATTCTAGAATTCTATCCTAGATACACTGAGTTAGTAGGCTCCTTACGTTCCCTTTGGCTGTGACAGTTTCTCAAACTGCTTGTTTTTCGTGTCCTTGACAGCTTTAAAACCGTTTGAGTATTTTGCAGAAAGTCCACGTTGGAATTGTTTGATAATTTTCTCATGGAAAGACTAAGGTTACAGGTTATTGGAAGAAGACCACAGAAATTAAAATGCTATTTTCACCACATCACATCATATCAAGGGTATATACTATTAATGTGATCTATGACTACTGATCTTGACTGGCTTATGTAGTATGTCAGGTTTCTCCACTGCAAATTACTCTTTTTAACGCTGTACTTTCCATAGTCTTTGGAGGGAAATCATGAGGTGCATTCCGCACAAATGGCAATTCATCCTTCTCCTTAAGGACAGAGTATCTACAAAAGTTACTTGGAATTCTTCATGTATTTGTCTGCTCCCCCATTTATTAATTTACTCATTCATTATCTATATGCGTATGGACTTGTAGATATTTACTTTACACTTTGAGTTAAAATCCACTACTATTTTCAATATTTCTACCTTTTCCCATTAGGAGCTCTTTCAGTGGCCTCCTGTGTCTCTGTAACATACCCCCATCAATGCAGTTTGTTTTTCCTTTGAGCATTTCCTCATTTTCTGGCATTACAGTATGTTACAGAGTCAGGCACAATGGTGCACACCTATAATCCTAGTGATTAGGGAGGCAGTGAATGACAACTTAATGAGATATTGTTTCAAAATAAAAATTTTAAAAAAGGGGGTAGGGTGTAACTCAGTGGTAGAGTGCCCCTGAGTTCAACCCCAAGTACCACAAAACAAAAACAAAACAAGAGGCATATACAGGTTTATCTTGTATATATCTTGCCACAGTCCTAGAACTGTGAGGAGTCCTGGAAAATGGCATTGATATAAATTAACTTTTTTATTATTGCTGTTGTTGTTTTTTGGTACAAGGATGGAAACCAGGGGCATTCTACCTCCAAGCTACACCCCCAGCCCTATTTTATTATTTTATTTGAAAACAGGGTCTCACTAAGTTGAGGAGGGCCTTACTAAACTGCTGAGGCTGGCCACGAACCTTTGATCCTCTTGTCCTAGTCTCTCAAATATTGGGATTACAAGCATGCACCACCACACCCAGCTAAATTAAATTTTTTTTCCCCCAGTACTGGGGATTGAAGTAAGGGGCAGTCTACCTCCGAGCTACACCCCCAGTCCTATTTTTTATTCTTTATTTTGAAACAGGGTCTCACTAAATTGCGGAGTGCCTCACTTGGTAGCTGAGGCTGGCCTCGAACCCAGATCCTCCGGTCTCAGCCTCCCAAATGCTGGGATTACAAGCGTGTGCCACCACGCCCGGCAGCTAAATTAATTTTTAATAACACCAAAATGATTACTGATATTAAGATACTTAAGATTCCATCCTTCCTTAATTCTTTTTATTATTTTTTAATTTGGTGCATTGTGTTACATTATATTGGGTTATAAAGTGTTAGATGCGTGTACATAGTTCTTGATGCCCTCCCCTCTGGGTCCCTCCCTCTTCCTCCTCCTCCCCATGCATGTCTTTGTCATGGGAATTGGTAGTTTTATATATATTCATAGCATTGTTTCTACTATTACACTCTTCATGGCTTTATCTCCTGTCCTTGATCCTCCTCAGTCACTCCCTTGGAGTCTCTGCTCATCTATCTGATATTGTCCTTATTTCCAAATCTCTCTAGTTCTCACATATAAAACATACATCTACTCATTTTTTGAGACTGGCTGTACTTGCTTAGTATGATTTCTCGAGTTCCATCCATTTTCCTGCAAAAGACGAGATTTTGCTCTTTATGGCTGAGTAAAACTCCATTGTGTGTATATGCTTAAGTTTTGTGATCCATTCATCTGCTAATGGTTACCTATGCTGGTTCCATAATTTGGCTGCTATGAAGAACATGGATATACAAGTGTTACTATACTCTCATTTCATTTCCTTTGGGAAGATGCCCAACAGCCCTATCCCTGGGTCTCAGGCTAGTTCCATTCCCAGTCTTCTAAGAAACCTCCACACTGATCTCCAAGGTGGCTATACTAGTTTGCAGTCCCACAAATAGTGTAAAAGGGTTCCTATTTCCCCACAACTTGCCAGCATTAATTATTGTTTGTGTTCTTGATGATTGCCATTCTTACTGGAGTTAGGTGGAATCTCAGTGTAGTTTTAATTTGCATTTCCCTGATTGCTAAAAATGTTGAGCATTTTTTCATATATTTGCTAGCCATTTGTACTTCTTTTGAAAAGACTCTGTTCGAGCCAGGCGTGGTGGCGCATGCTTGTAATCCCAGCATTCGGGAGGCTGAGACCGGAGGATCTGGGTTCAAGGCCAGCCTCAGCTACTTAGTGAAGCACTCCGCAACTTAGTGAGACTCGGTTTCAAAATAAAGAATAAAAAATAGGGCTGGGGGTATAGCTCGGAGGTAGAATGCCCCTGAGTTCAATCCCCAGTACCGCAAAAAAGAAAAAAAAAAAAAAAAAAAAAGACTCTGTTCAGTACCCACTTTTTGATTGTATTATTTGTGTGTATTTTTTTAAAATGTTAAGCTTTTAAAGCTCTCTGTATATTTGTCTGATGGGTAAGTGGTAAAAATCTCCCATTCTGTAGGCTTTCTCCATAGATTCTCGATGGTTTCCTTTGCCACGCAGAAGCTTTTTAGTGTAATGCTATTGCATTAATTGATTCTTGTTTTAATTTCTTGAGCTTTTGGGGTCTTATTGAGGAAGTTTTTACCTATACTAATATGTTGGAGAGTTGATCCTAAACCCTCTTCTAGCAGTTTCAAAGTTTCTGGTCTAATTTCTAGGTCTTTGAGCCATCTTGAGTTGACTTTTGTGCAGGGTGGAGAGGTTAGGGTTTAATTCCATTTTTCTACATATGGATAGCTAGTTTTCCCAGCACCACTTGTTGAAAGGCTGTCTTTCCTCCAGTGTGTGTCTTTGGCATGTTTATCAAAGATCAACTGGTTATAGATATGGGGCTTTGCTTCTGAGTCTTTATTCTGTTCCATTAGTCAATGTGCCTGTTTTTGTGCCAATACCATGCTATTTTTACTACTATCACTCTGTAGTATAATTTGAAATCTGGTATTGTGATACCTCCAGCATGGTTCTATTGCTGAGAATTGCTTTAGCTGTTTTGGGTTTTTTGTTTTTCCAAATAATTTTATCACTGATTTCTTTATGTCTGTGAAAAATAATGATGATATTTTGAGAGGGATTGCACTGAATGTGTAGATTGCTTTTGGTAGAATGGACATTTTGATTATGCCATTTTATTCTGCCTATCCAGGAACATTGGAGGTCTTTCCATCTTCAATTTCTTTCTATAGTGATTTATAGTTTTCATTATAGAGGCCTTTCACCTCCCTTTCTTTAATTCTTAATTGAAACCTTCCTATGTGCTGGTCTTGGGGTATTTGCATGATGCCCTTTACTTCTAGATACAGCAATGCTCTAAAAACCTCTAGATATGTAATCTCTTTAAATTTAACTACATATTAAAACTGGATACCATTGAATCTCGTCTGGGCACTGCACTTTTTTTAAGGAGAATTTCACAATCTCTAATGACTAGATAGCAAGCTGAGTAAAAAAGTCTATATACCTAACTTCTTTTGTTAAAAATCAATGTTAAGACTAAATATAATTAATCTGCATGTATTAATATGCTACAATGAAACCCATTATTTCAAAGTGCACTAAAAAAGAATGTGCCATGAAAAACAACCCTATATATAATTATAATTAGCTACTTTTTAAATTAAAAATTGAAAAAAATCTCTAAAGAAAAATAAAAATATTTTAATATTTAACAAAGTTGCTCAAAATGGGAGCTATGAACCAATGTCCTTGGGGTGGGGAGGGAATTTTCCAAAAAGAAGTCTGCCAGCTAAGAGCTGGCATATAAACTATTACCTATTGTGAAACTATTAACAAATTAGCGTAAGAGATTGGAAAGTACAGATTAATACAAAGCTTTATGGTAACTTCCAACATTTAGTAATATCATTGTAATTTTGCATAATTTAAAAAGGTACTAATTTAAAGTTAATAGCATGGGTTTTATCACTTCCTTTCTATCTCTGTCAAACTGCATGCTGACCTGGGTACACTGATTTAAACCCAAGCTCCTGCAATCTATGTCAGAACAGAATTTTGAGTGGGTGTTTGCTTAAGCCAAGAGTGGTTGGGGTATTGCCCATCTGAGGCATCCCTAGAGGTTATCTGCTGGGCAAACTAACAAAAGTGGGTAAATGTTACTGGGTACCAGGAAAAGAACCAAAAGATGGATTTGAATAGACCCACAGTATTTTAAATGAAAAACTTTCCATTATTTGTAACAAAGCAGCACTAATTTAAAGATATGCTTAGCATGCAGAAGATTTAACATGGTTATAACAAATCAACGTGCTTATCTGTATAGTAACCAAAACGCAAACTCAGTTGCAGGTTAAGTAACGGGAGACTTGGGTTCAGTTCTCACCTATTTTCCTCAACTAACTGGGCAAAACTTTCCTTGTTTTGTCCCACTGCTTGGAAAGTAGAGATGGGTCTACTTAGAATTAATGTAAAAATTAAATGTTCAAATAATAATATTCAGATCAACAGATAAAAAGGTGGAAAATTATGCTAACAGAAGGAAGAAAGTCGATTGTTTTGGCCACGGTTTCCCCTCAATCTAAACACTATTCATTCTTGCAAGGATTTTTCTGAATCAAGATCAATTAAGTCCTTTCAATAGGTCAAACGTCATCTAACTGGTTACTATGCTCAAAACTCTCTAGTGACTTTCCATATTACTCAGAATATGGCCAAAGTTCTTTGGCTAAACATAATAGGTCCTACTTACCTCTTAAACTCCTTTTACTTTCCCTATCTCCCCTCACCCAGAGAAGGGAGGGCGGCTCAGACATGCTCCTGACTCTACCAGGCTCTCTGTCCTTACTCTTAGCAGAGAATTCTCCCCCCACATCCATGTGCCTGCTTCAAATCTTTGTTTAAATGTCACCTACTAATGAACTTTTCCTGACTACATAATTAAATAGTAACAGTCCCCCAATCATGACACTACCATCCTCCCTTTCCTATACTTTATTCTTCAGATATTTATCATCTCCTTAATTACACAATATATTCTACCATTAAGTTCAACAAGGAAGATATTTTTGTGTTTTGTTCACTAATCCTGGTAAATTATTTTGAATAGTGACTGTCACATAGCAGGTACTCCATAAATCTTTACTGAATTAAAACCAATATTTCATTTAAATTCATAATTTAATCTGTTCCTCACATCTGGGCTTTTAAATGACAACAATATTTAAAGTTAAACTGACACTTCAGGAAATAAACTATTACACATTCTTTCTTTCAGTAAATAAACATTTTGACTATCTCTAGTTTGCTGACATTAGAAATAAAAATTCAAATAAGAGTCCTTACTCTCAGTGAGCTTCAGTTGCACACAGTGGACAGAAGAGCTGAAAAAAATTAAACAATTAAAAGTAGTAGAAGTTGATTTGATGAGAGATCTGTAACAGAGGATGTTAGAAGAGCAGATACACATAAAATCAGTGAGGTTGGCATATTAGGGAAGGATGATCACAGCAGTTCAAACAAGCTGACCACTAAAATGACAAGCAAAATCAAAGGAGGGGTGAAATGAGATGAAAGATTTGAAGGACTCTTAACTAACACTGGCTCAAGTACAGGTATATATGCTGAGGAAAGTAGGAAATAAAGTTTGAAGAATAGACAAAAATCAGAGCAAAAAGAGCAAATCAAGCCAGTGTGGTAGCTCTTGCCTATAATCCCAGTATTTGGGAGGCTAAAACAAGAAGATTACAGGTACAAAGCCAGCTTCAGCAATTTAGCAAGGCTCTCAGCAATTTAGGAAGAACCTATTTACAAAACAAACATAGGGCTGAGGGTGTAGCTCTGAGGTAGGGTGCCTCTGGGTTCAATCCCCAGCAGCCAAAAAAAAAAAAAAAAAAAAGAAAAGAAAAGAAAAGATAAAAGAAAAATTAAAATGATATATGAGATATAATTTCTTATATTTGATGGCACCTTGAAGTTCAATACTTTAATTTTATAGCTATATAATCTGTTCCCAAATAAGCACTATATATCAGAATGGTGACTAAAATCCACCAGTAAGTGTCATTCAGTTTGAAAAGAAAGAAAGGTAGAGCTGGGTATGGTGGTACACACCGGTAATTCCAGTACTTGGGAGACTAAGACAAGAAAGAGGATTGTGAATTTGAGGACAATATCAGCAACTTGGCGAGACCCTGTTTTAAAAAAAAAGGCAGAGTGGGGGGAGTCTGGGGGTGTAGTTCAGAGGTAGAATTCCTCTGGGTTCAGTCCCCAGTGTGAGAGATAGAGAAAGAAAAAGAAACATTTCCAGAAGAATGTCTAAAATTAAAAAATGTTATGCTTAAAAATGGTTAGGTTCACTGTAGAACACTAAAATAGCCCTTTCAAAGATGGGGAGAAAAGCAGTATTATAGAGAGTATTAATTAAAGATGTAGTTCTGTCAGAATAATAACAGAGTTAGATTATGAACTTTAAATCAGACCTGAAAGTTTCAAGTTGACTGAAGAACCTTAAAATAAATTTAATAAACATTAGCCTCATAAGTATTATTTTCATAATTATGCTAGAAAGGATGCTTTAATCATAACAGATTATATAATAATTTATTAAGTGAACAGTTTGAGAGGATTTGGTTTATAAGAAAAAGTTTTATTCACAAGAGATTAACATCAACTGGAAGAATTAATCTGAAGATATTTGAAATACAAAAATCTTTGACTTAGTTGAGTTCTCCCCCTAGTGGAACCTGGACATGGTCTAAGATATGTCCACAACTAAGAATAATCTGAAATGTACTATTTTTATAATTAAAAGGAGAGTTTCAGGTCTTAACAAAATATATGTTTATGGATCTTAATCAGCACTAAACAAATAAATGTTGAAGCATTGAGACATTCACTGAAAATACATTTACTAAATGAAGGAAGAGCTTGTTAGTCGAGAAATGGTTGGTCCTTAGTCCTGAAAGAGAAGCAGAAATTGAAAAGAGTAGTAGAAGGTACAGGAAAAAAAAGAAAGAAAGAAAAAAAGAAAGAAAGGCAAAGCAAGGCAGCATACAGAAGGGTAGAGAACTCTGAAAGAATGTAAAAGTTGTAGGAACAGGATAATTTGAAGTGTACAAAGCACAGTGTGCTTAAAAATATAAGTGTAGATAATAATGAAAGGATATGGATTTCATGCTAAGGAGTTTTGAGGTGATTTGGTAAGTAAAAGGTAGTCAATATAAATTTGTTTTAGAAAGACAGCTCTGGACACTATGTAGAAAAGCTGATGCTAGAGAAAAGAAAACTGGATGGAAGGTTTCTAATAAGAGGTAAGCAGATGAACTAAGAGAATGGTGGGAGAAAAGAAATGCTATGAAAAGGTTGTGAATTGAAAATGCTATGAAAATGGCAGGGAATAGAAATGCTGGGTTCAATTCCCAGAGCTGGAGATCAAACTTAGGGACCCATGGGAGGCAAGTGCTCTACCTTTGTACTACACCCCAACCTCCTAAAATTTTTAAATGATTCAAATTACCTTTGGCTTAGTTAAAAGTTAAGATTTTTCTCTCTCTTTTTTTTTTTTTTTTGCGGTACTGGGGATTGAACTCAGGGGCATTCTACCTCCGAGCTCTACCCCCAGCCCTATTTTTTATTCTTTATTTTGAAACCGAGTCTCACTAAGTTGCGGAGTGCTTCACTAGGTAGCTGAGGCTGGCCGCGAACCTGGATCCTCCGGTCTCAGCCTCCCGAATGCTGGGATTACAAGCGTGCACCACCACGCCTGGCAAGATTTTTCTCTTTTGCAGGATTGAGGAGTTCAGCAAAACACTCTAAACTGTATGAACTATTAAGAATTATCTGAAGGCTAAGGCATATAAGTAGGTAAAATGGTGGGAAAGTAAACAAGCACAAACACTATTAAAATAATTTGTGAGCCGGGTGTGGTGGCGCACGCTTGTAATCCCAGTATTCGGGAGGCTGAGACCGGAGGATCCGGGTTCGCGGCCAGCCTCAGCTACCTAGTGAGGCACTCCACAACTTAGTGAGACTCAGTTTCAAAATAAAGAATAAAAAATAGGGCTGGGGGTATAGCTCAGAGGTAGAATGCTCCTAGTACCGTAAAAAAAATAAAAATTAAAAAAAAAAAAATTTGTTAGCTACTAAAGAAAAAAACTTGCACACCTTATATATAGATTCTTGGTATTTATGTTAGAAGTAAGAAAAGAGTAAAGTTACTACTAGATTGAATAATTTGATGAGATGATCTACTAATCAAGATTTGAAATACAAAAGAAGGAAAACAGTTTGGATAAAAAAGAAACTTTAAATTTACTTTAAACATACTTAATTAAATTAACTAATTAATTAATTAAGGGGTACTGATGATTGAACCCAGGGGCATTCTACCTCCAAGATACATTGCAGCTCTATTTTATTTTTACTTGGAGACAGGGCCTCGATATGTTGCTGAAGCCTCATTAAGTTTCTGAGGCTGGCTTCAAACCTGTGATCCTCTTGTCTCTGCCTCCCAAATACTGGGATTATGGGTATGTGCCCTCATGCTAAGCAAAGATGTTGAATTTAGGGTGCTGGTACAACTTTCAGGTAGAACTATTTAGTGTTCATTAAAAATACTGGCATACTCACCAAATACATAATAAAGGAGAAGAAAAAAGACAAGTCTTTGAGTAAGAATAGATATTTGCAAAACATTGGCAGAACATAACATCAATATACAAAGAACTACATACCCATAAGAAAAAGACAGACAATCCAACAGAAAAATATAAACAAAAGACTTTAACGATAATCACTTTACAAAATAGGCAATTCAAATGGCTAACCTCTTTAGTAATGACATAACTATAAATTAAAACCATGATGATATTTTGCTGAATATCAGCCAGATTGGAAAAAATGAAAACATGTAACACCATCAAGCACTGGGGAAGGTGTGACTTGAGAGCTTTCATATGCTGCTGTAAAGATTCTAAAGTACTAAAAGTAAAGATGAAGATCAGCAACACTACATCTTGGTATACACACTAGAGAATCTTGTGTACATATAATCAATGCAGTATACAAGATTGCTCAGAATCACAGCACGGTTCATAATAGTCCCAACCTTGAAATTCCCAAATGTCTACTAGTAGTAGACTAAATACTGTGATATATTTTAAAAATGAAATACAACCGGATGGTAATGATGGTGAAATTAAACAAGATATTCCATGCAAAAAAATAAATAAAAATGAAATACATGCAATGAAAATGACTCTTAATAATGTTAAGCAATGAAAGAAGAGACAAATGAAAATATTCATATGATTCCATACAAAATTGGAAAACAGGGAAAAGTAAATTGTAAGGATTGAAAATGCACAGAGAGGTGACAAAATTAGAGGAATAGTAATGCAGTGATGATCATAAAAGTCAGGATAAGACACAGGATGTGACCAGGCAGACTTCTGGAGCGCAGGCACTTGTTCTCTATCTTGACCATAGCAGCGGTTAGATGTACAATGTTTTAAACATAATGTAGTTCTGTTTTATGAACTTTTCTGTATATTGTACTTAATAAAACTTTTAATGGCTTAAAAAATTACTGGTCAGGACAAAGTAATTAAGGCTGGAGAAGAATTACAATTCATTGTTATAAAGATGGTTTCTTAAGCCATGTAAATGAGACTCTTGATTTTGGTACAGATCTTAAAAGTAAAAAACTTGGATACTCAGAGGAACACAAAACATGCAGAACTGGAAAAGATGAATGAAACCAGTTAAACAAGAAGGAAGAGAATCAAAAGTAAGTAAGTGGGTTAGGAAAGCCAGGGGAGAATAGAATGTAAGGTAGGCAAAATGGTCAACAATGACATAGGCAATATGCATGAGCAGAGTTAATGCTGAAAAAAAAAAAAACTCAGTAAATCTGTCAATTAGGATATTAGTGATCACTTTATCAATGGCCAATGAATGCTGCTATACTCCTTCTGATAGGAAAAATTCCATCATCTCCTATTTGTTAAAATAGCTATTATCCAAAAAATGAAAAGTTCTCAAATGTTGGAGAGGCTGTGGAGAAAATGGGAATGCTTACACACTATTGGTGTGAATTAAATTAGTACAGCCATTATAGAAAACAGATGGAGGTTTCTCAAAAAATTAAAAATTGAATTGCCATAAAACCCAGTAATTCTATTACTGAGTATATGTCCAAAGGAAATTAAATTTGTATGTTGAAGAGATATATGTAACATAATTCACAATATCAAAGATATGAAACCATCAGTGGATAAATAGATAAATCATGATAAATACACAAAATGGAATACTACTTAGCCTTAAAAAAGAAGGAAAACCTGTCACTTGTGACACCATGGATAAACCTGGAGGATATTATGTTAAGGGAAATGAGCTAGGTGCAGAAAGTCAAATACCCCATGATCAGACTTATATGTGGAATCTAAAAAAGGTTAAACTTATAACTAGAGAATAGAATGCTGGTTATCAGGGGCTTGGCTTGGGGGAACAAACTGGAGATCTATTAAAAAAATACCAAATACTATGCATCTATCATCTTTTTTATTTTTCAAGAATGCTATAAAACATATATTTAATTTTAAACAAAACATTCAGCATACTAGGTTCTTCATTTAATAAGGATTTCAGAATTAACAAAAGTTGTATTTAAATCTTGGGGTTTTGTGATTGAGATAGAGAAATGTGGCAAATTTTTATAATTTTCGTGATGTTAGAAAAATACAAATTGGATTCAAGATGGCATCTGAGTGAAATACCCCTACTCAAGTGCTGTGAGATTGAATCAAATTTGCCATAAAAGCAGCTTCTTAATGGAAGGGGAAAAAAAGCAAAATTTGAACCACAACTAAAGAAAGACCAGAGAGCCGAACAGGGAGAGCAAAGGACCCAGACCACACGGCGGCTCCGCGCCGGGTGGTGGAGCCAGGCCGGGAGCCGTGGCAGTCAGCCAGACGCCGGAGTCTGCTAACACTGCTGCAACCCAGCGTCCAGGCATGGAGTGAGCGACTCCAGAAATTCACATCTTACTCAGGCTGCGCATCCCGGCACCTTCCACAACGACTGGAACGCGTGGGACAACCAGTGTAAGCCCCTGTGGGATCACCTCAGTTCACCTCTCCAGAGACAGAACAGGGATCGGCCGCACCGCAGAGCTTGAACCAAAACTGCTGCAAACGTAGCTTCTTGGCGGAAGGAAAGAGGAGCAAAACAGCAGAAGAGTGAACAGGGCAATGAGAGCAGCTGAAGAGAACCCAGGGAGAACAAGGGAGCGAGCGAGTGCTGCAAACTGGCGGCCACCATTTTGCGAGCCACCATTCTCGCAGACAACATTCTGCCAGCCACCCAGACCTTCATCTACCTCCTGCACCCCCAGTGACCAGAGGTGGAATAAGCAACTACGGAATTCCACACCATAATCAGGCGGATCAAGAACACCTGGGACAATCATTTTAAGCCTGCACTGAGGCCATCCAGCTCACCCCTCCCACTGGAGCCAGAGCAGCAGGGATCTGTAAGTTGGATTGCACCCCCCGGGTGTGGGGGCCCCTATACAAAGGACAAACTCAGTCACCCACCCTACTAGCCATTAGATAGGAACAGAAGTGCAGGAAGAACCCAGTGCACATAGGGCATCTGAAAATGCCTGGCATTTAAATTGCACTCCCACCACCAGCAAAGGCAGAGAGAGAGACGCAGACAGGCCCTGTGGAGAACTCAAAGACACGAGCTGGCAGCGGGAGAGGCATCAGCGAAATCCCCTGCCTGCACTGACAGAGCAAATAAAAATACCAGAAACACATTAAAAAATTTAAGCTCTGTACTTACGAACTAGCAGTGTTTTTGTTTTTTGTTGTTTTTTGGTTTGGGGTTTTTTTTTGTTTGTTTTTGTTTTGTTTTGCTTTGTTATTTTGGTGTTATGTTTTATTCATTTTTACTCTGTTTTCGTTTTGTATTGCCTTGATTTATTTATGTTTGTTTGGATGATTGGTTGCTCTGTTATTTCTTGCTTAATTTATTGAATCCTCTCCTTATCCCTTTTACAAGTTTCCCTCCCTCTCTCCCATCTATATTCCTCTCCTCGACACTTTTCCTCCTCTCTTTCTTTTTCCTTTTTTTCCTGTCTCATATCAAGACCATCTCATACTACCATACTCAAAACTCTATATTGACTACCAGAATCCCCCGACATATCTACCATCTCTAATCTTTACAATATATCACCTCAACACACTCAACCTCTTACTCAGCTGGACCCTACTCTCTACTTTACCCTATTCTTGCATTCATCACTGTGACTTCTCACCCAACCCTTACCACTGAACAAAATCTATCCCTGTATATACCAGCAGACACCTCTAAACCCCCACTGCAGAGACTGGATGAGAAAACTTGCAAGAGCAATAAAGATATAAATTTAAGAATAGGAGAACCAAGGGAAGGAAAAATAGCAAAGAAACAATGAGCCACCACAACCCCTCAATAACAGATCTCGCCAACCCAGAATGGCAGAGATTACCAGAAGAACAATTCAGATCTTTAATACTAGAAACAATACAGAATTTTTGGAAAGAATGTAGGGAGAGTTGGAAAGAAATAAGGGAACATATAAACAAAGAATCTGAAGATCAGAAAAGGAATCAGAGAGAAGCATTGAAGGAAGTGAAAGATGCAATAAATGTAATGAAGGCATAATACAAACTATAAACAATAGATTAGACCACATGGAAAACAGAATATCACTCTTAGAAGATGACCACTCCAAAAATGAATCCATAGTAAATAATTTAGAAAAAAAAAATCGACAGTATGAATTGGACATCGAAGAGATCTGTGCCAATTTTAAAAGAGCTAACCTAAGAATAATAGGCATAGAAGAGGGATTAGAAGTTGAAACTTATGGAATAAACAATCTTTTCAAAGAAGTAATATCAGAGAAATTTCCAAACATAGAGAAGTTGACACACAGGTACAGGAAACGTACAGAACTCCCTCAAAACAAGACCAAAGAAGAGGCTCACCATGCCACATAATAATCAAGCTGACTAATGTAGAGGCTAAGGAGAGAATTCTAAAGGCAACAAAAGTAAAAGGCCAAGTGACATTTAGAGGAAAACCAATTAGAATCACTCCAGATCTCCCAAATCAAGTCATGGAAGCTAGAAGGGGCTTGAGTAACATATTCCAAACTCTGAAAGAAAATAGCTTGCAGTCAAGATTCTCATACCCAGCAAAACTCTCAAAATTGACGGGGATATAAAAACCTTCCATGACAAACAGAAATTGAAAGAAAATATGTCTTCCAAACCAGCACTAGAGAAAATACTCAAAGAGATTAACTACAAAGAAGAACTAACGAGTAAATATGAGAACCAGGGAAACAATAATTTCCAGGAAGCAAACAGCTAAGCAAAGAAGAATAAACACCACCGAAAACAAAAGTCAAAACTCAAAATGTTAGGAATTAAAAATCATCTCTCAATAATCACACTGAAATAAATGGTCTCAATTCCCCAATAAAAAGGCACAAGGTGGCAAAATGGATCAAAACCCAGAATCAATCTATATGCTGCCTGAAAGAAACACACTTTACAAGCAAAGATTCCCACAAACTAAAGGTGAAGACCAATGGAACCCAAAAACAAGCAGGAGTAGCAACCATGATATCAGATAAATTAGACTTCAAGCCTAAGCTTATCAGAAGAGACAAAGCAGGTAATTTCTTACTAGTAAAAGGAACAATCCAGTGAGAGGAAATAACAATTATCAACATCTATGCCAAAAACATAGGTGCAGCCACTTTCATAAAACAAACCAAACTCTGTATGATATAAAGACACACAAAGATCCAAATACACTAATACTGGGAGACTTCAATACTCTTCTTACATCTCTAGACTGATCTTCTAAACAAAAGATCAGTAGAGACGCCTCAGACCTAAAGAATACCATAAACCAAATGGACCTATTAGACACATATAGACTCTTTCACCCAACTACAGCTGAATTCACATTTTTCTCAGCTGCACATGGAACCTTCTCCAAAATAGACCACATTCTGGGCCACAAAGAGAGCACTGGCAAATTTAAAAAATGTAACATAATTCCCTGCATCTTTTCAGACCACAATGGAGTGAAACTAGAAATCAACTCTAAGAAGACCCAGAGTAAACATGTAAACACATGGAGACTGACTACCACATTGCTGAATGAGGATTGGGTCATAGAAGAAGTAAGGAGAAAAATTTAAAATTTTCTAGAAACCAATGAAAACAGAGGTACAACATATCAAAATCTCTGGGACACTTTGAAGGCAGTACTAAGAGGAAAACTTATAGCACTGAGTGCCCACATAAGAAGAATAGAAAATCACCAAATAAATAACCTAATGACGCAACTCAAAGCACTCGAAAAACAAGAACAATCCAAACACAGAGCTAGTAGAAGACAGGAAATTATGAAAATCAGAGCAGAAATTAATGAAGTAAAGAATAAAAAGATAATACAGAAAATAAAAAAAAACAAAAGCTGGTTTCTTGAAAAAATAAACAAGATAGATAAACCATTGGCCAACATAACCAAAAGAAAGAGAGAATCAACCCAAATTACCAAAATAAGAGATGAAAAGGGTGATATTACCACCAACAGTGTGGAAATACAGAGGATCATCAGAAACTATTTTGAAAAACTATACTCCAACAAAATGGAAAATCTAGAAGAAATTGACAATTTTCTAAATACATATAACCTTTCTAAATTGAGTCAAGAAGATATAGAAAACTTAAACTGACCAATAGCAATCAAAGAGATAGAAACAGCAATAAAGAGTTTACCATCAAATGAAGGCCCAGGGCCAGATACTTTTCCAAGTGAACTGTATAAAACATTTATAGAAGAGCTAATCCCAATACTCCTCAAGCTATAACGTGAAATAGAAACGAATAATTAAAAAAAAAAAAAAAGAAAAGAAACGGGACCCTCCCAAACACATTCTATGCAGTCAAAATCACATTAATACCTACGCCAAATAAAGACAGCTCAAGAAAAGAAAACTATAGGCCTATATCATTGATGAACTTAGATGCAAAACTGCTAAACAAAATACTAGCAATGTGCATTCAAAACCACATCAAGAAAATTATACATCATGACCAATTATACATCGGGTTCATCCCAGGGATGCAAGGCTGGTTCAACATATGAAAAACAATCCATGTAATACACGACATAAACAGAATCAAAGACAAAAATCACATGATCATCTCAATTGATGCTGAAAAAGCATTTGACAAGATCCAACACCCATTCATGCTAAAAGCACTACAGAGAATCGGAATAGAAGGAGCGTACTTCAACATCATAAAGACAATATGCAATAGGCCCACAGCCAAAATCATATTAAATGGAGAGAAACTACAAGAGTTCCCACTAAAAACAGGAACAAGACAAGGATGTCCATTATCACCTCTTCTGTTCAATATGGTACTTGAGACTCTAGCCAGAGCAATAAGACAAGAGGAGGAAATCAAAGGGGTAAAAATAGGGAAAGAAGAACTAAAACTATCCCTTTTTGCAGACGACATGATCCTATACTTAGAAGACCCAACAAACTCAACCAAAAAACTTATAGAACTGATCAACAAATTCAGCAAAGTGTCTGGATACAAAATCAATCTTAAATAAATCCACTGAAAAAGAAATCCAGAAAACAATTCCACTCACAATAGCACCCCAAAAAAATAAAATACTTAGGGATAAACCTAACCAAGGAGGTAAAGACCTCTATAAGGAAAACTACAAAAAGTTGAAGAAAGAAATCGATGAAGACCTTAGAAGATGGAAAGATCTACCATGGTCTTGGATAGGCAGAATAAATACCATCAAAATGGCCATCCTCCCAAAAGTGATCTATAGATTCAAAGCATTACCCATGAAATTACCAAGGTCAGTCCTCACAGACATAGAAAAATCAGTCCTTAAATTCATTTGGAACAACAAAAAGCGCAGGATAGCCAAAGTAGTTCCTTAGTAACAAGAACCATGCAGGAGGTATCACAATACCTGACTTCAAACTCTACTACAAAGCCACAGTAATAAAAACAGCCTGGTATTGGCACAAAAACAGACAAATAGACCAATGGAGCAGAATAGAAGACTCAGAAACAGACCCATGTGCTTACAGTCAACTGATTTTTGACAAAGGAGTCAAAAACATACACTGGAAAAAAAATAGCTTCTTTAACAAATGGTGTTGGTAAAACTGGTTAACCATATGCAGGAAAATGGAAATAAACCCTACTTTCTCACCTTGTACAAGAGTCAACTCATGGTGGATCAAAGACCTGGAAGTCAGGCCAGAGACCTTGCAGCTACTTGAAGAGGGCATAGGCCCAACACTTCAACATATAGGCACAGGTAAAAACTTTCTTAACAAGACCCCAAAAGCACAAGCAACTCAAAGGAAGATCAATACATGGGATTGCATTAAACTGAAGAGCTTCTGTGTAGTAAAGGAAACTATCAAGAACCTCAACAGAGCCGGGCGTGGTGGCGCACGCTTGTAATCCCAGCATTCGGGAGGCTGAGACCGGAGGATCCAGGTTCGCGGCCAGCCTCAGCTACCTAGTGAGGCACTCCGCAACTTAGTGAGACCCGGTTTCAAAATTTAAAAAAGAATAAAAAATAGGGCTGGGGGTATAGATCGGAGGTAGAACGCCGCTGAGTTCAATCCCTAGTACTGCAAAAAAAAAAAAAAAAAAGAACCTCAACAGTGAGCCCACAGAGTGGGAGAAAATTTTTGCCAGCTACTCTTCTGACAGAGGTCTAATATCTAGGATATACAGAGAACTCAAGAAACTCACAGCTAAGAAAACAAATAACCCAATCAAAAAATGGGAAAAGGAGCCAGGCATGGTGGCGCACGTTTGTAATCCCAGCATTTGGGAGGCTGAGACCAGAGGATCCGGATTCAAGGCCAGCCTCAGCTACCTAGTGAGGCACTCCACAACTTAGCGAGACCCGGTTTCAAATAAAGAATAAAAAATAGGGCTGGGGGTATAGCTTGGAGGTAGAACGCCCCTGAGTTCAATCCCCAGTACCGAAAAAAAAAAAAAAAAAAGGATCTAGACACTTCACAAAAGAAGAAATACGAATGGCCAATAAATGTATGAGGAAATGTTCAACATCAGTAGCAATCAAAGAGATGCAGACCAAAACTACCTTGAGATTTCACGTAACTCCAATCAGAATGGCAATTATAAAAAACACAAACAATAACAAATGGTGGCGAGGGTGTGGAGAAGTGGAAACCCTAATACATTGTTGGTGAGATTGCAAATTAGTACAACCACTTTAGAAAACAGTATGGAGGGTCCTCAGACGAATAGGAATGAACCTACCATATAATCCAGCAATACCACTTCTGGGTATCTGCCCAAAAGAATGGAAACCAAACCATCAGACCGACGCATGTATATCTATGTTTATAGCTGCACAATTTACAATTGCCAAACTATGGAAGCAGCCAAGATGTCCATCAACAGATGAATGGATTACAAAACTATGGGATATGTACACAGTGGAATTTTACTCAGCTATAAAGAAGAACAAAATCATGTTATTTGCAGGGAAATGGATGCAACTGGAACACATTATGTTAAGTGAGATTAGTCAGTCACAAAGAGTAAAAAAGCATATGCTCTCCCTAATATGCAGATGGTAGGGAGAAGATAGTGCATAAGAGGGTATCCAGAAAAAAAAGGAGAGACCCTTCTCGATAAGCAAAGAATTGGACTTAACCGAAGGGGATGGACGGCCTCGGGGGGGGGGGGGGAATCACCCTAATGCACACGATGTTCTTTCACAAATATACCAATGTCAATTACTAAACTGAACTTGAGAAGGAGGGAGGGCGAGGGAGCGGAGTGGGAACTGGGGAAGGGGTTAAATGAGAAACATGTGCATATATGCCTTTATCAGCTTGTACCTAACAAAGATGTATGTTTACAATGCAGCAACTATAATTAAAAAAATATATATATACATATATATGTGTATATATATATATATATGATCCTTAAAAAAAAGAGTAATACAAACTAATTGGGTGTGGTGGTGCACAGTTGTAATCGCAGTACTTTGGAGGCTGAGACAGGAGGATTGGAGGTTCAAAGTCAGCCTCAGAAGGCCCTCTGCAACTGAGTGAGACCCTGTTTCCAAATAAGAAATAAAATCAGTCTAGGGGTAAAACTTGGAAGTAGGAGGTCTCCGAGTTCAATCCCCAGTACCCAAAAAAAGAAAAATACAAACTAGAACAGTTTATGATAGTGTGATTCAAATAACTGATTATAAATATATTAAAGAGTCAGTTCATTTCTGAGGTTTTTCTGAATACATGTACACTTCATGGGGAGTATTACTAAAAGAACATAAAAGATACTTTTTTTATAAACTTACACAAATCATAACATGTGAATATTCCATGTGTGTATCTGTGTGTGTCTGTGTGTGTGTGTTACTGGGGATTGAAAGTAGGGACATTCTACCTCCAAGCTAAACCCCCAGCCCTATTTTATTTTTATTTTGAAACAGGGTCTCGCTAGGATGATGAGAGTCTTACTACTTGCTGAGGCTTTCCTGGAACCTGCAATCCCTCCTGTGTCAGCCTCCCAAGTACTGGGTTACAGGCATGCATGCATCACCCCACAGCTCATGTGATTACTTCTGAGATCAAAAGATGACGCTAAAATACAACATATAAATCTGAAAGTTGGCCGGGCGTGGTGGCACACGCTTGTAATCCCAGCATTTGGGAGGCTGAGACCGGAGGATCCGGGTTCTCGGCCAGCCTCAGCTACCTAGTGAGGCACTCCGCAGCTTAGTGAGACCCGGTTTCAAAATAAAGAATAAAAAAATAGGGCTGGGGGTATAGCTCGGAGGTAGAATGCCCCTGAGTTCAATCCCCAGTACCGCAAAAAAAAAAAAAAAAAAAAAAATCTGAAAATTAATTAACTAAATTTTAAGTAAAATATATAAGGACAAAATTCAGGTGGAAAAAAATTCTAGATGTTGTAACAAAAACTGCATTGAGATTTGGAGTAAAATATAATCCAAACCTTTGAGCAGGGAGTGATGGCACATCACTTATAGTCTCAGCTAGGTGGTATGCTAAGATAGGAGGTTCCATTTGAACCAGGAGTTCAATACTAGCATGGATAACATAGTAAAATCTTGTCTCAAATCAACCAACCATCAAACCAACCAACCAACCAACCAAACAAACAAACAAAAAGCCCAACTTTTAAAAAACATAATACTTTTCCTATATAGTAAACTTACTACCTTACTATATTGTGTAATATGTTATGGGTATTCAAAGTAACAATGCAGATTTACATTTTTTTGCACTACTGAGGATTGAACCCAGGGGCATTCTACCTTTGAGCTAACCCCCAACCCTTTTCAATTTTTATTTTTATTTCATTTGTCTACTTGTTTGTTTGTTTATTGTAGTACTGGAGATTGAACCCAGGGACATTCTACCTCTGATCTACACCCCTCAATCCTTTTTTTGTTTGGAAACAGGATCTTACTATGTTGCTGAGGCTGTCCTGAAACCTGTGATCCTCCTATCCCATCCTCCCATGTACTGGGATTACAGGTGTGAGCCCCCATGCCTGGCTCAATACCAATTTCAGTATTATGTACAGGCAGGTGGAGGGAACGGGGTGGGAGCCAGAGAAAAGCACACCAAGTGCTACGTACGTGTATGTTTCTATCACTCTGAACTTCATTTTGATGTATAATTACAATGCATCAATAAAAAGAAAATGGAACCCTTGCACGCTGCTGGCAGAGATAAAAAGGTATATCTGCTGTCAAAAATAGTATGGTAATTCCACAAAAAAATTAAACAGAATTACTACATGATCCAGCAACTCTTCTTCTAGGTGCTATTTATATTCAAAAGAAATAAATGTAGGGACTCCAATAGATATTTGTACACCTCCAGTCAGAGCAGCGTCATTCACAATAGCCCAAAGCAATGAGAAAGGCATAATCAAAATGTACTAAAATACATACAAAGAAAGACTACTTGGCCTTAAAAAGAAAGGAAGTTTGGACACATGCTACAATAGGAATGAATCATAAAGATATCATGCTAAGAGAAATAAGCCTGTCATAATACAGCCTGTCACAAAATACTGTTTGACTTCACTTCTATGAGGTACCTAAATTCAGTGACAGAAAGAATAGTGGTTGCTGGGGCTGGAAGGAGGAGGGAATGGGCAGTTAATGTTTAAAGGACACAGATATTCAGTTAGGGAAGATGAAAAAGCTGTGGAGATGGATGGTAGTGATGGTTGCACAACAGTATGAGTACACTTACCCCCACAGAACTGTGTACTTTAAAATAGTAAGTTTGCTGGGCATGGTGGTGCATGCTTGTAATCCTAGTACTTTGGGAGGCTGAGACCAGAGGATCCAGGTTCATGGCTAGCCTCAGCTACTTAGTGAGGCCCTCTGCAACTTAGTGAGACCCTGTTTCAAAATAAAGAATAAAAAATAGGACTGGGGTGTAGCTTGAAGGTAGAATGCCCCTGGGTTCAATCCCTAGTACCAAAAAATAAATAAATAAAATGAAAAAAAAAATAAATAAAAATAAAATAGCTCAGAGGTAGACTGTCTCTGGGTTCAATCCCCAGTACCAAAAAAAAAAAAAGACTTGGAAATAAGTATTGAAAATAGAATCAGAGTCATGAGGATCAATATATAAGTAAGTCACTGTTGAGGTATACAGGAAAGGGAGGATCACTACATTACAATTAGATGTACTTTATTATTGCCGCACAGTACCTGGATTTCAAGCTCAGCAATGTGCTGCTGTAGTTCAGCCACAGCTGCTATGCTATCTGCCTCCCGGAGTCTCACAGCCATCACTTCTTCCTTGTTCTAGGGTGAGAAAGAACAAAATAAATAAACCAAGTGTGTTTAGAATTGAGTTTTTTTTTTTTTTTCAGATTTTAGAAAAGTAATAAGGTGCATAAACAATACATTAGCATTATCCAGCAGGGTCTGAGGCAGCATCTATAATGAAAGAGTGAAGTATAAACATCCACACCAAAGCCAGGTGTGGTGGCACACGCTTGTAATCCCAGTACTTGGAAGCTGAGACAGGAGGATTGGAGGTTCGAGGACAGCCACAGCAAGTAGTGAGACTCTCATCCAATCTAGTGAGACCCTGTTTCAAAATAAAAATAAAATAGGGCTGGGGGTGTAGCTTGGAGGTAGAATGTCCCTGGGTTCAATCCTCAGTGCCTCAAAACAAAAACAAAACAAAACAATCCACAACAAGTGGGATAAAAACAAATTATAAATGACCATATGTCAATTCAAATCAGGTTAATTCCAAATTAATTTGTGTGAAATTTATGGAAAAACTGTGGGTTTCAGAGTGTTTTGGAATTTAAAACTGGGGATCATAGACCTGAATCATTTTACCTTTAAGTGATAATATTCAAAATCAGTTATAGAGGGACAATAACATCAACGTTATAAAAAAAAAAAAACCCTGACATTCTGCATAAATGAAAAATGAGCTTTAATAATCAATTACCAACAAATCTAAGCTATAATCACATAAAACTAATTGAAAATGACTCAGATTTATATAAAAAAGTTACTTTGTTCTTGAAAATTTCCAATATAATAAGAAAAAATACATTTAATCAGAAATTACTAGGTGCTACAGTGACAACTAATACACTGGTATTAATTGTTAAAATCTGGAGCCAGGAGTAGTGGCTCATGCTTGTAATACCAGTACTTGGGAGGCTGAGACAGAAGGACTCAGGTTCACAGCCAGGCTCAGCAACTTTGTGAGGTACACTGAAACTTATTGAGACCTTGTTTCAAAATCAAAGAAAAAAATCAGGCTGGGGGTGTAGCTCAGAGGTAGAATACCCCTGGGTTCCATCCCTGGTACCACAAAAAAATGAAACAAAAATAAAAAATCTGGAAAGGCATTACCAAAGAATGAATAAATCTACACATAGGGAGAACAGAGTCACCACTTACAGAAATATTAATGAGCAACTAAAAATTAAATAAAATCCTAGATCAGTTTTCTGTTTTGGTACTGGGGATTGAACCCAGAGGTACTCTACCTCCAAGCTGCACTCCCAGCCCAATTTTGTTTTTTATTTGGAAACAGGGTCTCATTAGGTTGCTGAGAGCCTTGCTAAATTGCTGAGGCTGGCTTTCAACCTGCAATCCTCTTGTCTCAGCCTCTCAAGTACTGGGATTACAAGTGTGCACCACCACACCTGGCTAGATCACTTCTTAAAATCTTGTAATATTCTGAATCTGTATCCATTCCTTAGGTAAATTCAGATAAGACACCTATTTTCATCAGCAAGTTCTACAAATATTGATTTCCATTTTATTTCACTAACAGGTGCTAAGGTATCTATGAAGCAATATTAAATTCAGTAACATTGTTATTAAAATGTTTAAAGAATAGCCAGGCCAGTGGCCCACGCTTGTAATCCCAGTACTTGGGAGGTTGAGACAAGAGAATGGCAGGTTTGTGGCCAGCCTTAGCTACTTAGTGAAGCTCTCTGCAACTTTGTGAGATCCTGTTTCCAAATAAAAAATAAAACAGGTCTGGGGGTATAGCTCAGAGGTAGAATGCCCCTGGGTTCAATCCCCAGCACCACACACACACAAAAAAAAGTTTAAAGAAAACATGTCAATAATAAAAAAGACTAAATTTAGTTCTATATTAAAGATAAGTCAGCATAGACAATTTAATATAATAAAAACTCAGATATTAGTATGACAAACCAGATTAATAAAACCTCATTTCCTATCATTTTATTTTTAAACTAGTCTAGTCATATCCTTCAAAAGAAACTATGCTTAACTTAGTACAAATTTCAGTACTGCCTACAGATTTCTGTCAGTGTAAATTGTAACAGCCATGCATATTTATTAGGATGTAATTTCATCTCTGGATTTCAGTGACACTGATAAACCATTCAAGCTTCACTCTTGGTTTTTAATGACACCAGAACAAGTTGATGGAATTACAGCTTTGTATGTACCATTGAACGTTGTGGTTCTCATAGAATCATAAGACTGGAATATATAGAAGGCATCATTACTCCTATCCACTAGGTCGATGTCTAATTTATTTTAAAATCTCATAACTTGTCCTTAGTAATCCATTCTAATAATGATCAAGACTACACATCTTAATTATTTCACTCACTCAAACACACACGTTCCTTCCCTCACCTCTACCTATTCCCAACCACCCTCCCCCACATCACTGCTAGACTATAAATTTATTTAAGGGAAAATTGTACTTGATTTCAATTATTTTTGGTACTTTTTTTTCTTTTCTTTTTTTTTGTGGTAGTAGGGATTGAACTCAGGGGAATTCTATCCCTGAGCTATATCCATACCCTTTTTATTTTGAAACTGGCTCTCACTAAGTCGCTGAAGCTCCTCTCAAACCTGTGATCCTCCTGTCTCAGCCTCCCAAGTCTTGGGATTACAGGTGTGCTCTAGCATGCCTGGTGACTTTTGAAAACACACACACACACACCACACACCACAATGATTAAAAAAGAGTGGGAAATGTATCCATTTTTCTTGACCCATTTCTTTTGTTCTCTGTTCTATCCAAAAAACATGGCAATATTAACTTCCCACTAATAAGGTAACAATCAAAGCAAGAGAACCCCAATCTTTCTAAATTATCTGTTTCTGTAGAGTCATTAAAAGCTTCAGTTTTAAAAGGCTTACTAGTCAAAAGAAACATTTTAATGGGACACTAGTAGCAAATGCCAATGCAGGAAATTAATTTAACCAAGGATATGGTTTAAAATGAGGTTTCTTTTCTGAAACCCATTCCAGAAGCAAGATGAGCTAACTTGGCTTGAATACCACCTCCATACAAGTTTGGGAAAAATGGGAAGATTGACTTTTTTACACAGAAAATCTAATCATGATGAAAACCTGTGACAGGCATTATCACATTGACAAAACCATATACCAGCCATTTGACATATTCACCTTGCATTCAATCTCTGCTTGTTTCCTCTTTGCTTCATTTAATTGAGTATGTAGTCCCTTGTTCTGTGCAGAAAGATACTGCACCTTCTCCTGCAGATTGGTCACCTCTTGTTCAGCTCTTCGAAGATGGTTACTATTGATCTGGTTCTAATGATGAAAAATATAATTATGCATGGTATAGATAAAAGGGCTGAAATTTTTAATAATTTTTACTTATCAATTTTCTATGTCAGAAACTTTGTAAAAGTGTTATTAGTTATAGGCCAATTCTATTCAACAAATAAACACTGAAAAAACATGCCATTTATACAAAAATATCTATAAAATATAAGAATGTTTACACACAACTTCAAGATATTCATTCCTGAAAGAGGCAGTGGGGGTAAAAAGTGGGTAGATATGTCTAGCACAGTTTCTTTCCACGGATCATGAACTGCTTTTGAATTCTGGTTTACTATTTGGTGATTAAGCTGACTGGTTGCTATCTCTGAGCCTCTATTTCCTCATTTGACAAACATATATAAAAATAGACCCTATTTCTCATATGGTTGTTTTCAGAACAAAATGAGATAATATGTGTTCAGGCAAGAACTCAATAAATGCTAGCTGCTTATCATATTATAATTATAGGACATGTGAAGAAAAATATAGAACTGCAACTGACTAACATGAGGTAGTTTTTCCCACTCAGGCTTGACTGGGCTTGAATTCTCCCAACCCCAAATCATTCTATCAGTGGCCTGAAAGAAACAGTAGGGACTTTATAATCAAATGTAGGTAAAATCAAGCTCCTCATTTAGTGATCCTTCAATCTTGGGCAAGTTACTTAACTCTAACAAATATCAGTACACTGGAGCAGAGCCAACAAACGCAGTTGCCCTTGGGGCACTGGTGAAAGCCATAGCACCCAGGGAACAGACAGGACTATGTTTCGGGCCTAGCACTATGGAGGGTGGGTGGGCAGGAACATTAAAAGGCCAAATATCCCAGATACAAAAACATAATGGAGCCTAAAACTGAAGCTTTTTATTAGAATAACAGGAAAATCCTCTGCTCCTCCAACCGCCTGTAACAAGCGGCAGAGGAACACTACTGGACACACCACTTCTGAGAAGGTATGCAGAGGGAAGACATAAAAACACTGAGAAAAGTGTCTGGGAAACCAGCCTCCACTCTAAACATAAGTTATTGCTATAGGAATTTAAAGCCTGTGGTGCACTGTGGATAACCACAGAAACAACAAACCTCAAACTGAGCCCATCTCCTGACGATATGAACTCAAATCTCCCACATGAAAGGCCTGGCAGAAGGAAAAATAGACCCATTTCTAAGCATTAAAAGCAACTTTACATTGCTGTCCTACAAAATATCCAGCTCTCAATAAAAATTTACAACATAGGAAATGGCCAGAAAAAAAAAAACAAACAAACAAAAAAACACACCACCAAGAGACAGAGCAATCAAGCCGGGCGTGGTGGCGCATGCTTGTAATCCCAGCATTCGGGAGGCTGAGACCGGAGGATCCGGGTTCGCGGCCAGCCTCAGCTACCTAAGTGAGGCACTCCGCAACTTAGTGAGACCCAGTTTCAAAATAAGGAATAAAAAATAGGGCTGGGGGTATAGCTCGGAGGTAGAATGCCCCGGAGTTCAACCCCCAGTACC
>PVLC010007706.1:0-21458 GCA_004027655.1 Graphiurus murinus | reverse complement strand
GAGACAGAGCAATCAAAAGAACAAAAGAAGTCGCCTCATATATGACACGAATAATAAAATGATCTGACAGGGAATGTAAAATAACTGTGATATGTCAAAAATTCTGAGGGAAAGTAAAAAATATGTTAAGATCAAATAAGTAATAACAGCAGAAAAGTCAGTACTATAAAAAGCAAACAAGAAAGCTAGAAATGAAAAATAATGATGGATGTTGGCTCATCAGATGACTCAAAAAAGTGGAAGAACCAGTTAATTTAATAATATGTCAATAGAAATATTTGTCAATGAAAGCTGAAAACACAGAGAAAAATAAAACACAAGGAATCATACAAGAATGTGCAAACTGGCACTATCTGCAATAGCAAAAATCTGTACACAGCAAGGACAGTAGCTCAATGAACTTACATACCCACTAGACAGACTTTTCTCAAAGTCCTTAAAATGAAGGAATTACATATATCAACATGGACAAATCTCAGTTTGAATGCTGATATATGGGTGTTTGACATAATATTCTTTCTTGGGGGAGGTAGTGAGGGTACTGGAGATTGAACCCAGGGGCATTCTACCTCTGAACTACACTCCCAGCCCTATTTTATTTTTTACTTTGAAAAAGAGTCACTAGGTTGCTGAGGGTTTTAATGTGTTGCTGAGGCTGGCCTTGAACCTGTGATCCTCCAGTCTCAACCCCCAAAGTACTGGGATTACAGGTATGCACCACCATGCCTGGCTCTTTAGATGACTATTTAGATACTCTTTAGATGACTATTTACTACCAACACCATCACACCACCCCCCTTTTTTTCCCCTCACTTTTCAATGAGGAAACTTCATGGATTGCCACGAGTCTATGTAGTGACATTTGGGAACCAGTGCCTCACACAAAATCTCCTATTCAGCAAAATTTATTCAAGATTATACTAGTCTGGCATGGTACAAACTCCTTAGAAAGCCTTTCTCCAAAACACCTAGCTGGAATTAATTTTCCCTTCCTATTTTCCATAGCAAGTTCTATCTAACTCTCTACTTACCAGATTTCTGAATCTTTTATATTAAGTATAGTCTGTGTATGCCTATTTCTAAAGTTTAGGTCCTTTAATGTCTGTTGAATTTGATTCATTCACCTCTAACTACTATGAGAAAAATCCTTAATACTCGCTTCACTTAAAAGTTATGTTTATATTTTTATTATCTAGACCAAGATAAATTTTGATTATAAAAATAAAATTTCCCATTATAAGACCTAGTTTTACTTTCTCTAATCTTACAAGATCTCTTCAGTATTACTTTTAATTACACAGAAAAATACAAGAAAATAACTTTGAAAATGTAAAGAAGATATATTTATTCTAAAGGAATTACATGTTCATGTTATTAAGTTTGAGATGAGTTCATTATTTTGCACACTAAAGCACAGAATGAGAGTTGAGTTAACTATGCCCCCTACTGACCGAGCACATTGTTTGAAAAGCAAGTAGCATTCAGAGTACAGTCAGCCCTCTGTATCCATGGATTTAACCAAGGATCAAGGATAAAAAAAAAAAAAAAATCTGATTCAACATGTACAGACTTTTTTTTTGTCATTATTCCCTGAACAATATAACAACTGTTTACATACCATTTGCACTGTGTTAGGCATTATAAGTAATCTAGAGATGAATTAAAATACACAGAATAATATGCATTGGTTATATGCAAATATGACACCATTTTATATAAGGGATTTGAGCATCTGCAAATTTTGGTATTTGTAGGGATCCTGCAACCAATCCCATGAATATCAAGGGACAACTATGTATAGAACTTGGTTTACTTTTACAATGAAAATAGGTTTTGGAAAAAGGCCTTTGCAGATCTTAAATACATTTAAGACAGTATTTACTAAAATAGAGAGGATTTGAGAAGAAGGACAATTTTAGAACTGACTACTCAGGGTTACCCCATTACATAATTTGAAGCATCATTCAAATTATTCTACATTTCTGGGTCTCAATTAGGGGTAATTTTGCCCCCTAGGGTACAATTGGAAATGTTTTGGTTATCATACCCCAGGGTGGGAGAGACGTTACTGGCATCTGGGAAGTACAGGCCAGAGATTCAACTAAACATTCTACAGTGGACAGGCCAGCTCCACAAAACAAAGGATTTTATAGCCCAAAATGTTAAAGATTGAGGTTGAGAATTCTTGCTCTACATGAATGGAATCCTTCTCAAGTTGCGCAACAAGGCTATCCTGTGAGTTTTACCTAATAGAATGAAATGGTGTCTAACTTGCTTAAAATTTGTTGAATGGGTCAAAGCAGAGATTTAAGTCTCTGAAGTCAAAGAAAACAATTTCTAGCTCACTTCATTTGGGATAGAAAATTGCAGTCTAGACAGTTTTATTTCTCACCTTTTACCTTTATTCTAGAGATAATACAATCTGGGCATAAAACTTTGATCTGTTAATGATACTTTCAAACCTACTGAGCTTTCCAATCATACCTGTGTTTCCATTTCCATCATCCTTTGTTTTACTTCTCTTATTTCTGCCTGTGTTTCAGCTTCTCTAAGCCGAATGGTCATCAGTTCATCTTGTAATTCATTCACAGCATTTTTTTTAGGTGGGTCTTTCCATCTCCCAGAAGTACGAGCTAAGTGGCGCTAAAGCATAAAAAATTATATTGTAAACAAATACTCTCAGTGTTAAAATAAGAGCTAACTCACAGAGTATGTATTTCAAGGCTGATATTATATAAAGAATGTTCTACATATTATTTAATCCCTAAAAAATATTACAATATACTATTGTCTTCATTTTATACATAAAAGAAAGACATTGTGATCATATAACTTAAGGAAAGTCATACAGCCTAGTAAGTGGTACATTTGCTATTATAAACTTAATACAGTTAAAAAATTTTATCTATATTCTGAGTAACTCTTGTAAAGAATACAATTTTCATGAGATTTTTTGTATTATTATCTTCAATGAAATGCCAAGACAAGGAAATTAAAAATAGAGCTATTCATTATAGAAGTAATATTAGAAATCAAGGGCAGTATTTTTCAAAATATCTGTGAAGTACTAAATCTTTTTTTTTTTTTTGTGGTACTGAGGATTGAACTTAGGGGCACTCTACCTCCGAGCTAACCCCCAGTCCTATTTTTTATTCTTTATTTTGAAACAGGGTCTCACTAAGTTACAGAGAGCCTCACTAGGTAGCTGAGGCTGGCCGCGAACCCAGATTCTCTGGTCTCAGCCTCCCAAATGCTGGGATTACAAGTGTGTGCCACCACGCCCGACAAATCCAGGGGCATTCTACCTCTGAGCTACACCCCAGCCCTAATTTTTATTTATTTATTTATTTTTTGCGGTACTGGGGATTGAACTCAGGGACATTCTACCTCCGAGCTATACCCCCAGCCCTATTTTTTATTCTTTATTTTGAGACAAGGTCTAAGTTGTGGAGTGCCACACTAGGTAGCTGAGGCTGGCTGCGAACCCAGATCCTCCAGTCTCAGCCTCCCAAATGCTGGGATTACAAGCGTGTGCCACCACGCCCAGCTCTAAATCTTGTCTTTTTAATTTTCAGTTTATTGCAGCCTGATACTTTGGCAAAGTAATTTTTAAGGAAAAAAAAAAAAAAACCATGGTAATGTCAAGGATTCATTTTGGTCTTTGATAGAAGCCTCCTCCCCATTTATATTGGTGTCACTTCTGATGTTTCACACTGACCATCATACATATATATATATATATATATATATATATATATATATATATAAAATACTTTCATGGTGCATTATAGTCTCACATGATAATGTAGTTCACAGTGATGGTGACATACATGCACACAGCACTTGGTGCGTTTTCCCCTGGCTCCCTCCCCATTCTCCCCCTTCCTATAACAGGGTATTGAGATTGACATTGATATTTTCACATGTGGACATTAAATGTCGATGGAAGTGTTTCCTTCATTGACCCTCCCTCTCCCCTTTCCCCTTCCCTGAGATCTCCTCCCTGGCTCCACTAGAGTTTCTCCCCCATTATCTGGACTCCCATTGGTATTCAATTACTCCCTAGCTTCCGCATATGACAAAAAACAAAGAACTCTTCAATTTCTGTGACTGGCTAATCTCACTTAACACAATGTTTTCCAGGTCTATTCATTTTCCTGCAAATTACATTATTTTCTTCTTCTTTATTGCTGAGTAGAATTCCATTGTGTGGCAGCCAGGTGTGGTGGCATATCACTGTAATCCCAGTACTTGAAAGGCTGAGACAGAAGGATCACAAGTTTGAGGATAGCCTCAGAAAGTAGTGAGACTCTCATCAACCTAGCAAGACCCTGTTTCAGAATAAAAAATAAAATAAGGCTGGGGGTGTAGTTCGGAGGTAGAATGTCCTTGAGTTCAATCTCCAGTACCTCCCCCCACACAAATTCCACTGTGTATTTACCATAGTTTTGTAATCCATTCATCTGTTAATGGACACCTAGGTTCATTTCATAATTTGGCTATTGTGAGCTGTGCTGCTATAAACATGAATATGCATATACTACTGTAATTTTCTGATTTCAGTCCCTTTGGAAAGACATCAGGAGTGGTAGAGCTGGATTATATGGTGGGTCCATTACCAATATTCTTTTTTTTGCAGTACTTGAGATTGAACCCAGGGGCATTCTACCTCTGAGCTATACCCACCAGTCCTATTTTTTATTCTTTATTTTCGAAACAGGGTCTCAGCTGGGCATGGTGGCTCACACTTATAATTCTAGTTCTTTATTTTCAAAACAGGGTCTCAGCTGGGCATGGTGGCTCACACTTGTAATTCTAGTTCTTGGGAGGCTGAGGCAGGAGGAGTGCAGGTTTGCAGCTAGCCTCAGATACTTAGTAAGGCCCTCTGCAACTTAGTGAAATTCCTGTTTCAAAATAAAGAATAAAGAATAGGGCTGGGGGTGTAGCTCGGAGGTAGAATGCCCCTGGATTCAATTCCCAGTACTACTAAAAAAAAAAAAAAGGGTCTCACTAGGTTGCAAAGGGCTTCACTAAGTAGCTGAGGCTGGCTGCAAACCTGTAATCCTCCTGTCTCAGCCTCCCAAGTACTGGTATTACAAGCATGCACCACCATGCTCAGCTCAGCTACATTCCCAATATTCTGAGGAATCTCCACACTGCACTTGATCATTAGTATATTTAATATCAACAATAGAAAAAACATATACTGGGAGCCGGGCGTGGTGGCGCACGCTTGTAATCCCAGCATTTGGGAGGCTGAGACTGGAGGATCCAGGTTCGCGGCCAGCCTCAGCTACCTAGTGAGGCACTCCGCAACTTAGTGAGACTCGGTTTCAAAATAAAGAATAAAAAGTAGGGCTGGCAGTGTAGCTCGGAGGTAGAATGCCCCTGAGTTCAATCCCCAGTACCAAAAAAAAAGTAAAAAGAAAAAACACATACTGTATAAAAAGATTATTTTCTTAGATTTCTTTAGAAAAAGTTATATAATATACAGTAGTACAACAAAAATGTGACTTGATTTCTATTTTATCTTTTATTTAATTATAAGAATCAAGAAGATCCAAGTATGATGGTACACACCTGTAATCCCAGTACTAGGGAGGCTGAGATAGTAGGATCACAGGTTCAAGGCCAGCTTTGGCAACTTAGCAAGTCTCAAAACAAATAATATTCAGCTCTGTTAGTCATCAGCTACTTCAAATTTGCACAAACTGGTTAATTGGTTTTTACTCTCTTTAAAAGCATATAAAGTATATTGAGATACCTGCCAGTGTTCTTCTAAATCCTTGACTTGCTGTCTAAGTTCTTTCAAACCCATGATGGCCTCTGCTTCTCTCAGCTTCACAGCGATGAGTTCCTCCTGAAGCCTTGCAATGTTATTCTCATCAGGAAAGGAGTTGTTCCTCTAAAGTGAGTGAAAATTTAATTGAGGTTTTTAGTTTTAACAAATAAAATTTGATACACATTGAGCTATTTTGTACCATATGTAACTGTACTTAATTTTATATAGTTTTATTGAAATATAATTCACAAACCATAAAACTCACCCTTCTAAAGTGTCTTTTGGTGTACTCACAGGGCTATTTCACCACCATGATTTTATCTCAGAATATTTTTATCACTGAAAAAATAAACCCTATGCCCATTAGCAGTCATTATTCATTCTCCATTCCCCCAGTTCCTGTGTCTATAGATTTGCCTATTCTGGACATTTCATATAAATAGAATCATACAAGATGTAGTGTTTTGTGGCTAACTTATTCCACTTAGCACAATATTTTCAAGGTTCATTTATTATTGCCAAATAATAGTCCATTGTATGGATATCACACTTTATCCATTCTTCAGTTAAGGAAATCTGGGTTGTTTGCACTTTTTGGCTATTATGAGTAGTACTGATATGAACATTTATGTAAAGGTGTTTGTAAAGTAGATTTACATTTGCAATCTTCTTAACTATATATTTTAAGAGTAGAATTGTTGTCTCAGATGATAATTATTTTACATTTAATTTAAGAAACTGCCAAACATTTCAAAGCAGCTGCACTCTTACATTTCCTCTAGCAATGTATGTAATGGTATTTGATTCTTTTTTTCTTTTTGGTACTAGGAATTGAACGCAAGAGGAATTCTACCTCCAGTCTACACTCACCAGCCCTTTTTTAATTTTGAAACAGGGTCTCACTAAATTGCTGAGGCTACCGCAAATCTGTGACCCTCCTGTCTCAGCCTCCCAAGTACTGAGAGTACAAGCATGCACCATAATGCATAGCTTGTATTTGATTTTGAGAACACAATCTAACTCTGCTTTGTTAATAAAATACTAATCAGAGTTAGGGAGCAACAGGATTAAAAATGCTTTTTGACATAACAAGAAACTTACTAATCTTCGACTAGGACTCCATATAAAGCACGAACATCATTTATATTATAAAGATTTAAAGAAAAAAAACAGGCCCAAATCTGTTTTTTGTTTATTTTTTCTGGAGAGGAGTGTCTAATCTCTGTATATCAGCCACTATTTATATCAACAGTTAAGAAGTTAATAACAAAGTGATTTAAATATTTTTTTTGATGGATACAAGATTTAGATCAATCTCTTACCATACTATCCCTATCTGGGTAGCCCAGTTTTGAACTGCTCTTGAGAGTTACTGGAGATCTAAAATTAAAATTTAGGGAAAATTCCCTAGGCTTGCAAACCTGGCTCCTCCTGTCTCCACCTCCCAAGAACTGGCATTACAAGCATGCCCCACCACACTCAGCTAAAAATTTTCTATTTCTAAAATATTTTGTGGTGGATATAAAGATTTTAGCATACAAAAATTGTGGAATTAAGTAATTCTCACAAACTACACACTTTATTATGACAGATGTGAAACATTTTCTCAACTGAAAATCAGAAAACGAAGCCGGGCATGGTGGCACACGCTTGTAATCCCAGCATTTGGGAGGCTGAGACTGGAGGATCTGGGTTCTCGGCCAGCCTCAGCTACCTAGTGAGGCACTCCGCAACTTAGTGAGACCTGGTTTCAAAATAAAGAATAAAAAATAGGGCTGGGGGTATAGCTCGGAGGTAGAATGCCCCTGAGTTCAATCCCCAGTACCGCAAAAAAAAAAAAAAAAAAAAAAAGAAAACGAAAAAGATTGCTCTAAGCAGAGAAAAGGAATTAAGCATAATGCAACTTTCCAACTTCCTTTCCATTCTAAAATTTATCAAGACAACCACTTAAGAAATACTTTTTTTCTTTGTTTTTCCCCCTTTTAAGATGGGGTCTCACATGTTGCCCAAGCTGGTCTTGAACTCCAAGGCTCAAATAATCCTCCTGTTTTGGCCTTCCAAGTAGTTGGGACTTCAGCCACATGCCACTCACTGCCCATCCCCACACAGAAGTCCACTTTTGAACTGGACTTAAATACATTTCTTTCTATCAAATATTCAAAGTTTTTCCAAGTGTTAAGACTTAGATTCTTATCTAAACCATAGAGCCCAGAATATTCCTAAGGTAGAAAAAAAATATTTCGTTACCTATTCCTTTCAGCATTGTTGCTTGCTTTTTTTCACAACAAATCAGAGAATAAGTTTTCCAGATAATATACAAGTAGTAGGGAAATCATTCCACAACTGATTCTAGTTACATATGTTCTACTTCATTAAGAAATCATTAAGCCGAAGTGGCGGCACATGCCTCTAATCCCAGTACTTGGGAAGCTGAGACCGGAGGATCACAGGTTTGAAAGGAACCTCAGCAATGTATTGAGACTCTGTTTCAAAATTTAAAAAAGGGAGGGGGAGGGAGTGGGGCAGGAATTGGGGAAGCGTTAAATGAGAAACGTGTGCATGTATGCCTTTACCAGCTTGTACCTAACAAAGATGTATGCTTACAATGCACCAGTAAAAAAATTTTTAAAAAAAAATTTTTTAAGATAAAATAGGGCTGGTACTGTAGCTCAGAGGTACAATGCCTCTGGGTTCAATTCCCAGTATCACCCCACCCCCCAAAAAAGAAAGAAAGAGTTCAGAAGAGAGCCTGTTATGTCCATTATCTATGATTCACCTTTATTTAATAACTAGATAGTACGTATGGGGGTTAAGAAAAAAAAAAAAAAAAAGGAACAAAGACAACATAGAGCCCAAACCATCAAGGATTTTATAGATGAAAAGTCAAACATTCAGAGTTTGTGATCTAGAACCAAGATGCTCAAATCTGGGGGTTATAAGAAATCTAAAAGTTCTTCTATTTCACTATTTATCTAGTAAGACTTGACATTTTTTATGTCCTGGAGAAAGAGTTAATATCTATAAATAAATACAACTGAGGCAAAGAAGATTTCCTATATATTCTGAGGTGACTTGTTCTTAGTTTGGATAGTTCTAAATATTATACTCAGATGAAATTTTCCCTGGGATGTCTATGTACTGATCTATTTTATACACTTCACAAGAGATATTATAATATTTGAGTTAATTTCTGTTTCCTAAGTTTCCCTTCTTTAATATTTAAATATTTTTCCTATAAATACTATCCTGATTGTTTTCCTCTAAAGTCACTCCAATTTCCATTTTTATCCTTAAATATAGGGACTGTATTAGTAGAGAAGCAACAAAGAATAATTGACAATCTTTTTCTTTTTTTTTGCGGTACTGGGGATTGAACTCAGGGGCATTCTACCTCTGAGCTACACCCTCAGCCCTATTTTTTTTTATTCTTTATTTTGAAACAGGGTCTCACTAAGTTGCGGAGTACCTCAGGTAGCTGAGGCTGGCCGCGAACCCGGATCCTCCAGTCTCAGCCTCCCAAATGCTGGGATTACAAGCGTGCGCCACCACACCCGGCTAATAATTGACAATCTTAAAAATAATTTTTCTTTGCTCTCTTAGTAACTAATATATAAGGTTTCTAATGTGAAAAAACATCATGTCCAATTCAATTGCACAGTAATAGCTTAAATAAATATCTGCCACATCTCCCTTCTAGTTTAGGAGTGGACAGAATTTCTGTAGTATCTTACCTTTTCTATATCCAGGACTTTATCCTGCATCTCTTTTAGTGCACACTGAGATTCAGCTTCACTCAGTCGGGCTTGGACCAACTCCTTCTCTAGCTGTAGCACAAAATCTTCGTTGTAGTTGGAACTGCATTTATGCTAAAGGTTACAGACATATGCTGAAATTTGATGGATGCACGAACATATATACATGCAGTAAAAATAATGCAATTACATAATTCAGGTATTGAGGGCAAAATAAAGAATAAAAGCCACATTTATTCAATAGTCCCAGCATATTTCCTTCAGTTAACTTCTCATTGAATAAAAATGCCCAATTCTGGTATCTTTATACATGAACACATTGAATTCTGGTAACTAGCTATTATACTCATCAAATCTAATTCTCTAAGATAAATATCTCCTTTTATATATACATACAACCAGATACTAAAAACCTGTTATTACTCTATGTATCTGACTTATACAATAGGGTAACCATTAGCCACATGTGACTACCAAGCACTTGAAATGTGGCTATTCCAAACAGAAACAGGCTGCAAGTATAAAGTTCAAACTGGATTTCAGAAACTTAATATGGCTGGGCATGATGGTGTACACTTGTAGTCCCCATACTTGGGAGGCTGAGACAGGATTGCAAGTTCAAAGCCAGCTTTGGCGACTTTGCAAGGCTCTCAACAACCTAGTGAGACCCTATTTTCTTTTTTGCAGTACTGGGGATTGAACTCAGGGGCATTCTACCTCCAAGCTATACCCCCAGCCCTATTTTTTATTCTTTATTTTTTGAAACCGAGTCTCACTAAGTTGCGGAGTGCCTCACTAGTTAGCTGAGGCTGGCTGCAAACCCGGATCCTCCGGTCTCAGCCTCCCGAATGCTGGGATTACAAGCGTGCGCCACCACGCCCGGCTTCCCCTATTTTCAAATAAGAAATAAATAGGGGTGAAGCTTGGAGGTAGAATGCCTCTGGGTTCAATCCCCAGTACCAAAAAAAAAAAAAAAAGCCTTAAGATGAAATAAGGGCTGTGGATGTAGCTTAGTAGTAGAGTACTTGCTTAGCATGCATAAGGACATGGGTTCAATTCTCAGCACAATAATTTTTTAAAAAAAGAAGAAAAAGATAAAATAACTCAGTAATTTATATATTTAGTGTATGTTAAAATATTTTAAATATATTGAGTAAACAAAAAATAGTTTTATCTGTTTTTACTCCTTTTAATGTGGATACTAGAAAATTTCAAATTCTACATGTGGCCCACATTATACTACTATTGAACAGCACTGTTACAGACTTTAGAAGTCCACATTTGTTGAAAATTCTATTTTAGCCAGGCATGGTGGCACACACGTGTAATCTCAGTACTTGAAAGGCTAAGACAGGAAGATCACAGATTCAAGGACAGCCTCAGCAACTTGGTGAGACCCTCAGCAACTTGGGAGATCCTACTTCAAAAAAATTTAAAAAGGTAGGGTGGAGCTAGGGATGTAGCTCAGAGGTAGAATGCCCCTGGGTTCAACCTCCAGTACCAAAATAAAATAGAATAAAATGGGCTTAGAGTGTAACTCATAGGCAGAATGCTCCTGGGTTCAATCCCCAATACTGAAGGAAAAGGAGAAGTTTCTATTTTAATCTAATGGAAATAAAAACAAGGCACCCACAATAAGGTGAACCATTGCGAACCCAAAAGAACAATATTGCATTTGCCTTAGAAATGTGATTTCATGCATTCGGGAGGCTGAGACCAGAGGATCCGGGTTCGAGGCCAGCCTCAGCTACTACCTAGTGAGGCACTCCGCAACTTAGTGAGACTCGGTTTCAAAATAAAGAATAAAAAATAGGGCTGGGGGTGTAGCTCGGAGGTAGAACACCCCTGAGTTCAATCCCCAGTACCGAAAAAAAAAAAAAAAAAAAATGTGATTTCATTAAAAGATATGCATGGAAATGGTTACTAGAAGCAGAGAAAAAGAAGATGCTGCAAAAAGAAATTAATCACAGAAGCAAAAACCCTTTTCATTTTCTTTCCTAGTCTATAATGTGGACACCAATGTGGCCACTTAAGAAATCCAGTTCTCATACAAAAGTTTTGCTTAAAGCAAAAAGATTTCTAATTCATTATAAAAACAATTTTCTAAAATAACTATCACTTCATATTGAATTAAAAAGTAGCAACTCACAATTTCAAAATAAAATCACAGAGAACAATTTCCTACTGAATTGGCATGAGTAAAGAATTGTTATTTTGTTGTTGTTGTTGTTTTTTGTGGCACTGAGGATTGAATCCAGAAGCATTCTACCTCTAAGCTATACCCTCAACCCAACTTTATTTCTTATTTGGAAACAGGGTCTCACTAACTTGCAGAGGGCCTCACTAAGTTGCTAAGGCTGGCTGTGAGCCTGCGATCCTCCTGTATCAGCCTCCCAAGTACTGAATTACAAGTATGCGCCAACACTCCTGGAAAGAATTGTTGTTTTTAACTCTTCAATACATTGGGAACAAAATGAATATCAAATGAATATAAAACTATGTAAAATTATTAATAGTCAGACGCAGTTGCTCATGCCTACTTGGGAGGCTAAGGCAGGAAGACTGCCTGATCTCATTAAAGACGAGCCTGGGCAACACAGCAAGACCCTGTCTCAAGAAAAATGACATGCTTAATTAAAACACTTGGTACTGTCTTGCCCTGGTTACTCAAAAAGATTCAATGAACTACACATTACTTCTTCTAGTAATTTGATATTATTAAAAGATACTTCAATATAGGAAGTACATCTGCAACAGGTATATCACCTTATTAGATACTTACCTTATCAAATAAGAAAAAAGCACTCTTTTGAAATGACCTCACCCAAATAATGCCATGCTTTGTTTTATGAAATCATAGTTATTTATGGACAATACCAAAATTGTTTGCCCTTAATCCAAAGGCCTAATAACTAGTTCAACGCTTTTTATTAGGAGATCCCCAAGAATATTTAACATAGTTCACACAAGAACAGAATTCTTAATCTGATATAAACCAATTATTTCAAACAATGATAAAAACTAAAATAATATTGGGAACAAATTTTTATCGGTAAAATTTACAAAGAGCTGAAATGTTTTGATATAACATGTTATTCTGGATAATGCACATCTTACGTTTATATACCAAAACATTATTTTAGACTTCTGTATTAAAGCCACTGCACATGGGTCACTTAACTTTTTACTACTAGCAGATCTAAAGAACAAAATTCTTAATTCTGAGGTCACAATGATGATAATGGATTAATAGATATTATTATTGTTGGTGGTGGTGGTACTGGGGATTGAACCCAGAGGCATGCTACCTCCAAGTACCCCCAAGCCCGATTTTATTTCTTACTTGGAAACAGGGTCTCACTAGGTTACTGAGAGCCTTACTAAATTGCTGAGGCTGGCTTTGAACTGGTGATCCTCCTGTCCAGCCTCCCAAGTACTGGAATTATAAGCATGTGCCACCATGCCCAGTTTACACTGAATATTAAATAGGGTTTAAAGGACAGAGTATGATGGCCTAATGAATAAAACATCAATCTGTACTTTGTGTTTGGCGGGGGGTTACTGGGGATTGAACTTAGAGGCATACTACTTCAACTCCAGTCATACACACACACACACACACACCTATTTTTTTTTGGCAATACTGGGGATTGAACCCAGGGGCATTCTAGCTCCACTTTCTACTCCTATTTTTTATTCTTTATTTTGAAACGGTCTCACTAAGTTGCAGAGGACCTCGCTAAGTAGCTGAGGCTAGCCGTGTACCCAGATCCTCTGGTTTCAGCCTCCCAAGTACTAGGATTACAAGCGTGCACCACCACGCCTGGCCATATTTTATTTTTTTCTGGAAAGAGGGTCTCACCAAGTTGCTCAGACTGTTTTCAAAACTGCAATCCTCCTGTCTCAGCCTCCCAAGTACTAGGATTATAGGAGTGCACCACTGTGCCTGGCTCTCTGTTGTCATTTTCTGTAACTTTCAATCCTAGTCTTCTCTGGTCTTAGTATTTCATTTTACATCTATGATCAGTCATATGCTTTACTCTCTAGGAGTGATTTTTACTCTAGGAGTGATTTTTACCCTGAGTCAAAGACTCTTGAGAATCACATGAAACTCACTTTCCAAAATAAAAATGTTATACTCACAAAGTTTTGCATATAATTTCAACCCTACATGATGCTTCCATATACCCCACTAAAAAAAAAAAAACAACTACTACTCTAGTTGGGTATAGTGGTGCATGCCTGTAATCCCAGTACTTGAGAGGCTGACAGTTTTGAGGATAGCCTAAGCAATTTAGTGAGAACCTCAGGAACTTAGCAAGACTCTGTTTCAAAATAAAAATAAATAAATACGGCTGGGGGGTGTAGCTCAGAGACAGAATGACTCTGGGTTCAACCTCCAGTACTCTCCCCAAAAAACTACTCTACAAAGTACTTCCTTTAATGCATGGTTATTTTTATAATCAGTTACTCTATATAATAGGCCACAATGGATCTCTAATACCAGGTATTACCATTCTCAGCAGCTTTAGTTTCTATTAATCATATTTATACAAATGTTCTATCAAATAAAATTTAATTCAAAAGTTATCATCATTCTCCTCAAACCAATTCCTTTCCTTGATTTCTCTATTTGCCACTGGCCTAAAATCCCTCAGGTGTTTCTCAGGTGCCCATCCTAGAACCCTAAGATTTTTTTTTATATAATATGCTTCTATTGGTGCATTATAGTCTCACATCTTAACATGAATCATGCTGATAGTGACATACATGTACGCAGCACTTGGTAGGCCTCTCCTCCCACTTCCCCATTCCCCCCTCCCCCAATACAGAGTACTGAGATTAATATTGGTATATTCACATATGTACACATAGTTTGTGTCAGTATTTCCATTAATGAACCTCAGTCTTCCCATTCCCCTTCCCTTAGACCACTTCTCTGACTCCACTGAGATTTCTCCTCCATTATTTGGAGTCCCTCTTGTATCCCAATTACTCCCTATCTTGAACATATTAGAGAAAATATATGCTTCACTTTCTGTGACTGGATAATCTCACTTAACGTAATGTTCTTCAGGTCCTTCCATTTTCTTGCAAATGACAAAATTTTGATCTTTATTGCAGAGTAGAATTCCATTGTGTGTATTTCCCATAATTTTGTAATCCATTCATCTGTTGATGAACACCTACATTGGTTCCATGATTTGGCTATTGGAATGCAAAGATTTTTTACTATAGAATCTTTGCCTTGTCGTTTTTTTCTTTTCCTTTTCCACCACTGCCTTGGTAAATGGTCTCTGCATTGCCACCAGAATCTCCTAAAAGACCACTTTCAAACATATAACTCCTTATGTCACAAACTTGAAATTATCCCCTACTGCTGAAAGGGTAAGTTCTAAATTCCACAGTTTAAATTTATTTTTTTTTTTTTTTTTTTTTTTTTTGCAGTACTGGGGATTGAACCCAGCGGCATTCTACCTCTGAGCGACACCCCCAGCCCTATTTTTTATTCTTTATTTTGAAACCAGGTCTCACTAAGTTGTGGAGTGCCTCACTAGATAGCTGCTGAGGCTGGCCGCGAACCCGGATCCTCCGATCTCACCCTCCCAAATGCCACAGTTTAAAATTTTAACTCTCCTTTTGTACTTAATATTTACTTCTCAACTCACAGTAATCTAAGCTTAGTTCTCATCCCTGATAAAATTTCTAATCATTAACAATATCAATACCCCAAAACAATATAAAAACCCAACAGCATTTAACACAACTAGCTACACTTTCCTTCCTTACTGTCTTGAACCTGAGAAAGTTTTGATCCTATGCTTATTAATATAAACACACCAGTGAAAGTTATACAGGCACTGATATACTTTAATTTTCAGAAGGAATCTTAACTCCTTTAAGCCAATTTCACTTATCAATTTTTCCATACAGCAATTAACCCTGTCCAATTGTATCCATCTCCTTTTTTTTTTTTCTTTTTTGGTACTGAGGATTGAACACCCAGGTGCAATCTACCTCCAAACTACCTACCTCCTGTCTCAAACTGTTTTCACCAAAACCAATTTTTATTTTATTTTGCTTTTGGTGGTATTAGGGATTAAATCCAGGGGTATTCTACCTCCAGGCTACATCTATACCAGTTTTTATGTTTTGTTTTGAAACAAGGACTCAACTAGGTTGCTGAGAATCTAGCTAAGTTGCTAAGGCTGGTCTTGAACCTGCAATCCTCCAGTTTTAGTCTTCTAAGTATTGGGATTGGACATGCACCATTATGCCCGGCCCAATTCTTAATGGGTAAAATTTCAAAGAAGTTTATTAGTTATAGGTTTTATTGTTCTTGTTTGTTCCATTTCACATCTGACCCATTAGAACTTCTAAAACTGAATTATTTTTTTTGGACATTATTTCTAGTATTTCCAATTTTCCCTTTTCAAACTTTTCAGATCTAAATTTGATATGGAGGGTAATACTTCTGTCAATGTTTAGTTTATTATAAATTTTACCTTATCAGTTTTAGCTCTTGTATAAACTTAGTTCAATAACATTAACACTCGCCGGGCGTGGTGGCACATGCTTGTAATCCCAGCATTTGGGAGGCTGTGACTGGAGGATCTGGGTTTGTGGCCAGCCTCAGCTGCTTAGTGAGGCCCTCTGCAACTTAGTGAGACCCTGTTTCAAAATAAAGAATAAAAAATAGGGCTGAGGGTGTAGCTCAGAGATAGAATGTCCCTGTGTTCCATCCTCAGTACTGCAAAAAAAAAAAAAAAAATTAACACTCAGTCGGGCATGGTGGCTCACACTTATAATCCCAGTACTTGGGAGGCTGAGATATAAGGATCACAGGTTCGAGGACAGCCTCAGCAAGTAGTAAGACTCTCATCAACCTAGTGAGATACTGTTTCAAAATAAAAATTAAAAAATAGAGCTGCGGGTATAGCTCAGAGATAGAACGCCTTTGGCTTCAATCCCCAGTAATACACACACAGACACACACACACACACACACACACACACACTACTAACACTCAGTTGAGCATGGTGGCATACGCCTGCAATCCCAGTACTTACAAGGCTGATACAAGAGAACTGCAGATTTGCAGAGAGCCTCAGCAACTTAGTGAGGCCCTCAGTAACTTAGCAAGACCATGATTCAGAGTAAAAAATAAAAAGGGCTGGGGATGTAGCTTGGAGGTAATATGCTCCCAGACTCAACTCCCAGTATATACATACATACACACACACACACACACACACAAACACACATACATATTAGTACTCTACATCATTGGCTGAGCAGATACTGGTAGAATTGTGATAATGGAATGATGTTAATGCTGATTCTAAAATACTTTTATTGAGCACTCACTATGTGACAGACATTGTTCTTTGAGTGTCAATCACTTAAGAATCAAATCAACAACTCTCTATTATAATTACCTCTATTATACACAAGGCAAACTGTAGCACAGAGAAGTTCAATAACTTGATCAAGGACAAACAACTAATGAATGACAGAATTCACATCAAAATGGCAATGTGAAGAGATGTTGCTAGATACTATACTTCCCAAAGCTGGCTACTAGTTTCAATTTTTTTACTCTCCATGTGAAAAAATAGGTTGACAAGACATGCTTTAGTGTTTATGACAGTTACACTAAGGATGGCACCTGACATACACTGAGTGCTTTCTATGTGCCAGACACACTTTATATTCTACTTTAATCTTCACTACAACTGCTACTTACTGATAAGGAAATGAATACTGTTCTTATAATAAAAAAAATTTCTCAAAGAGTTCATTTCATACTCACACTAGTAACCCGGACGTGTATACAATTCATTTTACCAAATAACAACTGACACAATTAAGATGGGTGATAACAAGGGGCCATCTGTCTATATAGCTGGGTGTGGTGGCACATGCCTGTATTCCCTGCTAATCTTGAGGTTGTGGCGGGAAGATCTAAGTTCAAGGTTTGCTTGGGCAACTTAGTGAGACCCTGTCTCAAAATGAAATTTTTAAAAAGGGATGGAGAAGCCGGGTGTGGTGGTGGAGGCTTGTAATCCCAGTACTTGGGAGGCGGAGACAGGAGGATTGCAGGTTCAAGGACAGCCTCAACAAGTAGTGAGACTCTTATCAACCTAGGGAGACCCAGTTTCAAAATAAAGATAATAAAATAGGTCTGGGGTTGTAGTCCAGAGGTAGAATGCCCCTGGCTTCAAACCCCAGTACCACAAAAAAAAGGAGGGGGAGGGATGGGGATATAGCTTAGGGGTAGAGTACTTGTCTAGCATACATGAGGGCCTGGGTTCAATCCCCAATACACACACACACAAACCTAACTAATGAATGACTTCCCTAAACTTATATTCAGTTCTGTCAATGCATCTCTTCATACTTTTGTGACAAGCAACCCCATTCCAGTTAAACTGACAGACTTTTTTTTTTTTTTTAAGTAAATGGAGTTTGCTTTTCAATCTTATGTGCTTTTCTGGTGTTGGAAAAATTATAAAGATAAAGATAAGTTAGAAATGTCCTTAGTAATCTTTTTTCCTTGTGTTGAGTTAAAAAAGAAAATTCTTACATTCAATGTTTAAAGGATGTATGAATAATATAATGAAAAGCAAACATGCCCATGTGAGGAAGTTTCCTGTACAGACTGAGTACCCCTTATCTGAAATGCTTGGGACTGCAAGTGTTTCAGATTTCAGTTTTTCAATATTTGGAATTTTTACATAAACTTTATTGGTTGAGCATTCCTGGCCATATATTCTTCACAACAGAATTTTATCCCTAAGTCATTTTTAATTGTAAGATTTTTGTTATTGTAAATGATGAAGAAAATGTTAAGAAAAAAATTATTCCCATTAAAGTGATCCCTCATTTATTATTAAAGCTTAAAGGTAAGTAAGAGTATACATAATGTAAAACAATTAATCTTGAGACTAAAGTCAAAATTACTTTTGGAAGAAAAGCTCTGTCTGTATTTATAGGCTTAAAAGTACCAAATGGCCAGGTGTGGTGGCACATGCTTGTAATCCCAGTATTTGCGAGACTGAGACAGGAGGATAGTAGGTTTGAGGTCAGCTTCAGCAATTTGAGACAGGAGAATCACAGGTTCACAGCCAGCCTCAGCAACTTAGTGAGGCACTCTGCAACTTAGTGAGGCCTTGTTTCGAAATAAAGAATAAAAAATAGGGCTGGGAATGTAGCTCAAAGGTAGAATGTCCCTGGGTCCAATCTCCAGTATTAAAAAAAAAAAAAAAAAGCATAAAAGTACCAAATGAAGGGCTGAGGATACAGATTAGTAGTAAGCATGTACTTAGCATGCATGGGCTCAACCTCCAGCACTAAACATTAAACATGGAATTACATAAGATCCAGCAACTCCACTTCTAGGTATATATGCAAAAGAACTAAAAGCAGGCACTCAAACATAGTTATACACCAATGTCCATGACAGCATTACTCACAATAGCTAAAAAGTGGAAATACCCTACATGACCAGCAAACAAAAGAATAGATAAACAAAATGTACTATACATGTATGATAAAACATTCAGACAAAAGAAAATAAGAAAGGCTGTGGATACAGATTAGTAGTGGCAGAATCGCCCTGGGGGTTCAATCCCCAAGACTCTCCCTGCCCACACACACCCAAAAATCAAAGTTATATTGGAAACTGTACTCAAAACATTTAGCAATTGGTGCTCACTTTATATCAGTAGTGTGCTCAATATTCTGCAAAGCAACCACTCTATTTGTCAAAATTCCAATGGATAAGATATTCTATCTAACATACGAAAAACAATCCATGTAATTCACCACATAAACAAACTCAAAGACAAAAATCACATAATCATCTCAATTGATGCTGAAAAAGCATTTGACAAGATCCAACACCCATTCATGCTAAAAGCACTGCAGAGAATCGGAATAGAAGGAACATACCTCAAAATCATAGAGGCAATATACAATAGACCTACAGCCAATATCATGTTAAATGGAGAAAAACTGCAAGAGTTCCCACTAAAAACAGGAACAAGACAAGGATGTCCATTATCACCTATTCTATTTAATATAGTACTCGAGACTCTAGCCAGAGCAATAAAGCAAGAGAAGAAAATCAAAGGGATAAAAATAGGGAAAGAAGAACTAAAACTATCCCTCTTTGCAGATGACATGATACTACACTTAGAAGACCCAACAAAGTCGGGCAAAAAACTTATAGAACTGATCAACAAATTCAGCAAAGTGTCTGGATACAAAATCAATCTTAAAAAATCAGAAGCTTTCCTCTACACCAACCATAAAACTACTGAAAAAGAAATCCACAAAACAATTTCACTCACAATAGCACCCCCAAAAATAAAATACTTAGGGATTAACCTAACCAAAGAGGTAAAAGACCTCTATAAGGAAAACTACAAAAAGCTGAAAAAAAGAAATCGATGACCTTAGAAGATGGAAAGATCTACCATGCTCTTGGATAGGCAGAATAAATATCATCAAAATGGCCCTCCTCCCAAAAGTAATCTACAAATTCAAAGCAATACCCATGAAATTACCAAGGTCACTCCTCACAGACATAGAAAAATCACTCCTTAAATTCATTTGGAACAACAAAAAGCGCAGGATAGCCAAAGTAGTTCTTAGTAACAAGAACCATGCAGGAGGCATCACAATACCCGACTTCAAACTTTACTACAAAGCCACAGTAATAAAAACAGCATGGTATTGGCACACAAACAGACACACAGACCAATGGAGCAGAATAGAAGATCCAGAAACAGACCCACGTGCTTACAGTCAACTGATTTTTGACAAAGGAGCCAAAAACATACACTGGAAAAAAGATAGCCTCTTTTTTTTTTTTTTTATGGGGGGATCATGAACTTTTAGAATTGGCCACTTAAATACAGAATCCCTGACACAGAAGAGTTTGTGCTTACAGGGGAAGAAAGTTTAGAAGTTGTAGAAGTGTCTGGTTGAAATTATGGATTAGATTAGTTTCTGTGAAACTAACAGAGACCATAATTACTTTTTTTTATTAATTACTATTATTTTTAAGCATGATTTTTATATATTTCTTGGGTACAACAGGGTTAATCACACATCTTTGTTGTGTACAAGCTAGTATAGGTAAAGACATCCATGCCCAGATTTCTCATTAACCCTTCCCCAATTTCCACCCCCCTCCCTCCTTCTCCCTCTTTCTCAAGGTCAGTTTAATGATTGACTTTGATGTGATCTTGTAAGTACATCATGCTCATTAGGGTGTCCCCCCTCCCCCCATCACCTTCCGTTAAATCAAATTCTTTGTTCACCTAAGGATTCTCCTTCTTCATCTGGAGTCCCTCTTATGTCCCATTTTCTCCCTAGCTTCCACATATTAGGGAGAGCATTCGATTTTTAACTTTTTGTGACTAATCTCACTTAACATAATATTTTCCAGTTCCTTCCATTTCCTTGCAAATATCATGATTTTGTTCTTCTTTATAGCTGAGTAAAATTCCAATGTGTACATATCCCATAGTTTTGTAATCCATTCATCTGTTGATGGACATCTTGGCTGCTTCCATAGTTTAGCAATTGTAAACTGTGCAGCTATAAACAGATACACATGCGTTGATCTGATAGTTTGGTTTCCATTCTTTTGGGTAGATACCCAGAAGTGGTATTGCTGGATCATATGGTAGGATCATTCCCATTCATCTGAGGATCCTCCATACTGTTTTCCAAAGTGGTTGCACTAATTTGCAATCCCACCAGCAATGTATTAGGGTTCCCACTTCTCCACACCCTCGCCAGCATTTGTTGTTGTTTGTGTTCTTGATAGTTGCCATTCTGATTGGAGTTAGGTGAAATCTCAAGGTAGTTTTGATTTGCATCTCTCTGATTGCTAATGATGTTGAACATT
>PVLC010007705.1:51311-62073 GCA_004027655.1 Graphiurus murinus | reverse complement strand
CCCTTTTTTTTTTTTTTTTTTTTTTTTTTTTTTTTGTGATACTGGGGATTGAACTCAGGGGCATTCTACCTCCGAGCTACACCCCCAGCCCTATTTTTTATTCTTTATTTTGAAACCGAGTCTCACTAGGTTGCAGAAGTGCCTCACTAGGTAGCTGAGGCTGGCCGCAAACCCGGATCCTCCGGTCTCAGCCTCCCGAATGCTGGGATTACAAGCGTGCGCCACCACGCCCGGCTTCGACTGCCTTTCTAAACAAGGTGACATTGCAAAGGTAACTGTCTTGGTCCTCTGAGAGAACATTGCTAGACCTTGGAACTACCATTTCAGCTAGCGTTTCATCCTGCTTAATCCAGTCATTGTGTTTTAACTTGGGAACTACCACCAGTAATGTGACAAGATACTCTGAATCAAGAACAAAGTCATCCTTCTTCACAATTTCTGCTAGACTTCGAGTTAACAAACTTCCTGCATTCTTCCGCTCCAATTCTGAAGATTCCCTTTCAGATTATTGTATGCAGATGCTCGAGATTTCAGGTCATTATTAATCTGTGTTACTCCCTTTGCAATTATTTCAGAAATATTTTTGTGTGTGTGTGTGTGTGTGTGGTACTGGGGATTGAACTCAGGGGCATTCTACCTCCGAGCTATATCCCCAAGCCCTATTTTTAATTCTTTATTTTGAAACCGAGTCTCACTAAGTTGCTGAGCGCCTCACTAGGTCGCTGAGGCTGGCCGCGAACCCGGATCCTCCGGTCTCAGCTTCCCGAATGCACCACCACGCCCGGCTCTCAGAAATATTTTCCAGGGACTGTTTGATTGGATATTTGACCATATCCCACTGGAACCTTGTTATGTAAGTAACCAAGTCAACTCCATTGGCCAATAGATTCTCCTGAACTTTATCTTTACTATCTTCCCATACATCAGCCATGTACTGAGCCACCTTCTTAACCACCCCTTCTACAAAGGCATCCGGTTTAGCCAGTTCATCTGACAAGCCAACCAAGACATCCAGTGTGCCCATCTTTAAGTCAGGAACTTGGAGGTAACAGCAAGGTTATTGTTCTTGGTAGTTGCCGCGTGTAATTTTTCCCATGTTTGCTGACAGGTTTTCTCCCCAGGGGCCGATATAAGCCAGAACTCAGTCATGGTTGTTATCAGGTACTTCTTCAGAAATCAAGGGAGAAGCCAGGAAGGTGTCACACAAGGAAGTGGCGGGGGGGGGGGGGGTAACAGGTGTGGAGGCAGACAGCCTGGCAGACCTTAACGGCTCAGCGCTCCATCCCTCCCGGACCCAAGCTCCGGCCTCATGACTTCCTCGACCCCAGCGCCCACCTGTAATTTTTTTTAACGTAGAAAATGTGAATTTTTTTTTTTGTCCTCTAATTTGTTAATGGCCTGTGTACTCCCTTGGTTGTAAAGTCATCTGAATCCTTGGTTCTCTTTATACTTGCCAGTTACAATTTACTGGTATGTTTTATAACCTGCAGTTACTGCACACAGTCTGATATAATTTTGTTCTGCTGATTTGTTCCTTGTAAAAATTAAAATGACTCCCCAATTCTTTTGCAGAGTTCTACTTAGTGAACTGTACTATATAGGAACCAACATGACCGATTTTAGTTGAGAGAATACCAGTTATATGTATTACCACTTTATATCCTTTTGCTCAAAAATGGCAAGACCTTGAGAAGGTGTAGAATTTAAAACTTGAATGCAAAAATTAGCCGACAGTCCATTCTTACTATATCTCTGTATGAATGTGTTTGTGTGAATCCATGTGTAAAAGTCTGTCTTTTCCACAACTTGCTTTGAAATACTGTGCCAATCCAAAAAAAGAAAAACTGGGCATGGTGGCAGATGCCTGTAATCCCAGTGCTTGAGAGGCTGAGACCGGAGAATCACAGGTTCAAGGCCAGCCTCCACAACTTAGTGAGATCCTGTTCCCAAATAAAAAGTAAAACAGGGCTGGAGGTGTAGCTTAGAGATAGAACACCCTTGGGTTCAATTCCTAGCACTACAAGAAAAAAAAAATGTGAAAAACAATTGGGCATGGTGGCACATACCTGAAATCCTAGTACTTGGGAGGCTGAGACAGAAGGATCGCAGGTTCGAGGAGAGCCTCAGCAACTTAGTGGAACCCTGTTTCAAAATAAAAAACAAAATAGAGGTGGAGGTGTAGCTCAGCAGCAGAATGTTCATAGGTTCAATCCCCAATACAACAACAACAAAAAGGTTAAAACTAGTCACATAGTGGGAATAAGCATATTATGAAAATCACAAACCACAAGAAAGAGACCCAAGTGACCAGTAAATATACATAAATTGCCCAACCTCACTGATAATCAACAAAATGCAAATTAAAACCACAACCTACTGCCACTACACTTCTAGAATGTATTGGTGCAGCTAAGAAGCAACCAGAACGGCCATGCAGCAATTGTGGAAGTTTAAATTTGTTCATTAGTTTTGAAACATAATTGGTAACATCTAAGACTGAGCCAAAAAACCTGGCAAACACATAATCAGGAACTTCATAGCATATCCCAAAAGAAATTATACACAAATGCACCAAAGACAGGATCTGTTAGCTCAAAGTGGAAATAATTTAGCCAGGTGGCGCATGCTTGTAATCCTGGTACTTGGGAGGCTGAGGCAGGAGGATCATAGGTTCAAGGACAATCTCGGCAAGTAGTGTGAGACCAACCTAGTGAGACCTTGTTTCCAAATAAAAATAAAGTTGGGCCAGGGGTGTAGTTTAGAGGATTGTCCCTGAGTTCAATCCCCAGTAGCAAAAAAAAAAAAAAAAAAAAAAAAAGTGCCACAAACTTAGTGGCTTAAAGCAAGAGTTGGGAATATTCAGTGTCAGAGGCCCTGAGCTCAATCCTCAGCACCACGAAAAAAAACAAAACAACAACAGAATGGAAATAATCTGAACGTTCAACAGTAAAATGGGTAAATGTGTCATTTTTTGTTTGTTTTTGTATTTATTTATTACAACTGAGTAGTATACGGCAATAAAAATAAACTATAAACTGGGTGTGATGGCGCACACTTGTAATCCCAGCATTCGGGAGGCTGAGACTGGAGGATCCGGGTTCGTGGCCAGCCTCAGCTACCTAATGAGGCACTCCACAACTTAGTAAGACCCTGTTTCAAAATAAAGAATAAAAAAAATAGGGCTGGGAGTATACCTCGGAGGTAGAATGCCCTTGAGTTCAATCCCCAGTACCCCAAAAAATAAATAAATAAATAAACTATAGTTACATGCACAAGCAGTAGCAGTCCATGCCTGTAATCACAGTACTTGGGAAGCTGAGACAAGAGGATCATAGGTTCAAGGACAGCCCCAGCAATTTAGTAATATCCTCAGCAATTTAGTGAGACCTTGTTTCAAAACAAAAAATAAGCCAGGTGTGGTGGTGCACACCAGTAATCCCAGTACTTGGGAGGCTGAGACAGGAGGATTTCAGGTTTGAGGCCAGTCTTAGATATTTTGTGAGGCCCCTCCACAACTTAGGGAGATTCTGTTTCAAAATAAAGACTAAAAAAATAGGACTGGGGGTGTAGCTTGAAGGAAGAATGCCCTTGGATTCAATCCCTAGTACAAAAAAAGCTAATCATAAAACAATGCAAATTTATTATTCCATTTACATAAAATTAAAAAAACAGGCAAAAAGCTGGGGTGGTGTAGCATGCTTGTAATCCCAGTGCTTGGGAGGCTGAGACAGGAGGATCTGGGTCTGTGGCCAGCCTCTACAACTTAGTGAGACCCTGTTTCAAAATAAAGAATAAAAAATAGGACTGGGGGTGTAGCCCGGAGGTAGAATGACCCTGGGTTCAATCCCAGTACCACAAAAAAAAAAAACACCCAAAAAACAAAAAACAGGCAAAATCATCTCTGTTGTTAGAAGCCAGAGATGGCTACCTATGGGAGTGAGGGAGTGAATAGTGAGAGGAGCAAGGATGAAGGGGGCTCTTGGGATGCTGGAATGTTCTCTTGGAAGGCTTGACCCGCGTGAAGGCTACAGGGTGTGTTAATTTTGAGATAACGAGCTATACATTTATTATTTGTGTACTTATTAATGTGTGTATTTTTTCAATAAAATGTTGTAAAAATAGACCCATGAGTCACATCAGAATGGTTCTCTATACAGAGGCATCAGGAATAAGAAACGGGTGTAAAAAAGATTAAGTTATCAGATATGTGGGTGGGTAGATAAATAGGTAACTAGATAAGCAGGTGAAACAGGGCCTGTGCTTCCAGCAGCTCTAGAATTTTGTGCTGTTTAATATGGAAGCTGCGTACAGGTAGACATTTAAATTTTACTAGAATAGCCTGGTGCAGTGGCAAACGCCTGTAATCCCAGTACTTGGGAGGCTGAGACAGGAGGATTGCAGATTCGGGGACAGCTTCAGCAACTTAGAAAGTCCTCAGAAACTTAGTAAGATCCTGTTTTAAAATAAAATATAAGGCAGGCGTAGTGGTGCACACCTGTAATCCCAGTACCTGGCAGACTGAGACAGGAGGATCGCAAGTGCCAGGACAGCCTCAGCAAGTAGTGAGACTCTCATCAATCTAGTGAGACCCTGTTTCCAAAACAAATAATAATAATAAAGACTAATGCACTGAGTTCAATCCCTAGTACCACTATATATATATATATATATATATATATATATATATATATATATATATATATATATATATATATAATAAGGAGCCAGATGTGGTGGCACACACTTGTAATCCTAGTACTTGGAAGACTAAGACAGGAGGATAGTAGGTCCAAGGAAAGCCTCAATAAGTAGTGAGACTCTCATCAACCTAGCAAGACCCTATTTCCAAATAAGAAATAAAATTGGTCTGGGGGTATAGCTCAGAGGTAGAATGTCCCTGGGTTCAACTCCCAGTACCACACACACACACACACACACACAATTTTTTTGTGTGTGCATTGTAATCATACATCTTTGTTAGGTACCAGCTGGTAAAGACAAATATGGAGCCGAGCGTGGTGGTGCACCCCTGTAATCCCAGCATTTGGGAGGCTGAGACTGGAGGATCCAGGTTCACGGCCAGTCTCAGCTACCTAGTGAGGCATTCCACAACTTAGTGAGACCCTGTTTCAAAATAAAGAAAAAAATATATAGGGCTGGAGGTATAGCTTGGAGGTAGAATGCCCCTGAGTTCAATCCCCAGTACGGCAAATAAATAAATAAATAAATAAATAAATAAATAAATAAATAAATAAATAAATAAATAAATGCATACATTTCTCATTTAACCCTTCCCCAATTCCTGCACCACACAAAAAAATTTAAAAAATAAAAAATAATTAAAAAGGGCTAGGGGTAAGCCGGGCGTGGTGGTGCACGCTTGTAATCCCAGCATTCGGGAGGCTGAGACCGGAGGATCCGGGTTCGCGGCCAGCCTCAGCTACCTAGTGAGGCACTCCGCAACTTAGTGAGACTCGGTTTCAAAATAAAGAATAAAAAATAGGGCTGGGGGTATAGTTCGGAGGTAGACTGCCCCTGAGTTCAATCCCCAGTACCACAAAAAAAAAAAAAAAGGGCTAGGGGTATATTTTAGAGGTAAAATGCCCCTAGTTTCAATCTCCAGCACCAAAAAAAAAAAAAAAGAAAAAGAAAAAAGGAAAGAAATCTCCAGCAACCTAAATTTAGCTGAAGAGAGTGACTTCTCTCGGGCTGTACCCTGGTCTGAAAGGAGCAGACAAGCCAGGGGTCTGTAACGGCATGGCCACTGCAGGGCCTGCCCCTCTTTTGCAGGGAGAGACTGAAGACTGACACATACACACCCTTGTTTGGGCTCAGAGGCTGTCAGGGGCGTGATGGATGTGTTTTTTTTTCTGACCATAAGGAAGTGTCCCCAGGTCACCAGTGGGATTCCTGAGAATATTAATATGAGATAGGGCACAGAGATGTGTCATAACACACACACACACACACACCCCTACCCTGGGCCCTGAAAGGAGTAATAGAGAAGGTGCCAGGAGGTTGTCAAATACAAAATATTAATTTGTGAGATTTTCTCCTCTCTCTCTCTCTTTTGGCAGTACTGGGGATTGAACCCAGGGGCATTCTATCTCTGAGCTACACCCCCAGTCCTATTTTTTATTCTTTATTTTGAAACCAGGTCTCACTAAGTTGCAGAGGGCCTCACTAAGTAGCTGAGGCTGGCCAAGAACCCGGATCCTCCGGTCTCAGCCTCCTAAATGCTGGGATTACAAACGTGCGCCGCCACGCCGGCTTTTTTTTTTTTTTTTTTTTGCAGTACTGGGGATTGAACTCAGGGGCATTCTACCTTCGAGCTATACCCCCAGCCCTATTTTTTATTCTTTATTTTGAAACCAGGTCTCACTAAGTTGCGGAGTGCCTCACTAGGTAGCTGAGGCTGGCTGCGAATCCGAATCCGGATCCTCTGGTCTCAGCCTCCCAAGTGCTGGGATTACAAGCTTGCGCCACCACGCCTGGCTGGCTTTTATTCTTTATTTTGAAACAAAGTCTCACTAAGTTGCAGAGGGCCTCACTAAGTAGTTGAGGCTGGTTGCAAACTCAGATCCTTCTGTCTCAGCCTCCCAAGTACTGAGATTACAAACATGTGCCACTACACCCAGCTTCTCTTTCTTTTTTGGTGTGGAACTGGGGATTGAACTCAGGGGAATTGTACCTCCGAGCTACACACCTCAGCCCTTTATTATTTGTTTTGAAACAGGGTCTCACTAGGTTAATGAGAGTCTCACTACTTGCTGAGACTGTCTTGGCACCTGCAATCCTCCTGTCTCAGCCACCCAAATTCTGGGGTTACAGGCATGTACTACCATGCTTGGCTCTCCCACCCTTATTTCCGAGGACTTCAACTGTGGTGAGCAAGTATGGTGTGTGTGTGTGTGTGTGTGTGTGTGTGTGTGTGTGTGTGTGTGTGTTTGTTTGTTTTACTGAGGGTTGAACACAAGGGCATTCTACCTGAGCTACACCCTAGCTCTATTTTGTTTATTTTGAAACAAGGTCTTGCTAGGGTGAAGAGAGTCTCACTACTTGCTAAGGCTGACATTGAACCTCCTGTCTCAGCCTCCCAAGTACTGGAATTGCAAGTACTTGTAATGCACCACCACATCCAGCTCAACAAAGATGGATTTTGAAGGGGAAAGCTTTTTTTCTGTCAACCAGGGGAGGCCTCAAGGCTTAGAGGGGCTTGAGAGCCAGAATCATTCCCTCAAAGCTCACCCTAATTCTTTGCCCCTTACTCCTCATTTGTCTGTCTTAGACTACAAGAGGGGTATCTACATAGAGGATTTTAATGTCTTGATTGTAATTGCTGTTTCCTCCTCAGGAATCCTGGTATCTTGCTGTCTCTTTCCAGTCCTCCCTTCCCTTTCCTTCCTTCCTTCCTTCCTCCCTCCCTCCCTTTTTTTTTTCTTTTTCTTTCTTCTTTCTTTTGGTACTGGGAATTGAGCCCCAGGAGTCTTCTACTTCTGAGCTACCCACCCCTCCCAGCCCTTTTTATTTATTTATTTTTGAAATGGTGTCTCATTAAATTGCTGAGAGAGACTCACTAAGTTGGCTTCGAACCTTCAATTCTCCTGTCTCAGACTTGGAGTACTGGGATTACAGGAGAGCACCATCACACCTGGCTCCCAGTTCTTATTTTTCTCAGGGACCCTATAGGGCACTCTCCCAGCGCTCAGCCCCTCAGGTACCCAAGCATCCCACTCCAAAGACTCCCTCTCCCTCTGGGTCCCCACCCTGCCTGTTCCTTGTTATCTCTGGCTTGTATCCAGCCTCCTGTTTATTCACTTCATTTTCCTAGTTGTCTTCAGGTCCTACCACCTCTAAGCCTTTATCGTTCCCTCTAGGAACCTGCCCTGGGTGGGTGTGGGGGTGGTCACAGCCCCAGGGAGAGAGAAGCCCCCACCCACCATGTCTGCCAGAGGTCCAGGCCTCAGTGATAAGAAAGGAGTCCTGAGGGCAGCAGCTGCCAGGGTGTCGACCTGACTAAGAGGACACCCAGGCTTCACAGCTGCTGTTTCCTAAGGAGACTCCTCAGCAAACAAGGATCCCCAAGGTAGGGAGGAGGGGAGCAGGGCATGGGTCAGCTCAGCCCCTCAGGAGGCACTGGCTCCATTCCAAAAAGTTCACTGCATGTCCAGGCTATTTCTTCTGCTTTCTGAATGCCATCTAGACCCCAGGTCTCATGTCAGGCAAACTCTGGGGTGATGGGGAGGGACAGAATCACCCAAAACCTGTCCAATCAGTCCCTTCTGAGGGGGGAAAAATCCTCGCCAAAAAAAAATGTCAAGCTGAATAATTCTCCAGGAAGCGAAATCCACATGTCATGTGGAACCAGGAAACAAGGCCTCTGGCCACCACACACAGCCTCAGCCCCAGTTCTCACCCTGTTCCCCAGCCCAGGACCACCGGAGGGAGAGTCTCCCTCCCATAGAAATTACAGAGCATGAGCCAGGCTTGGTGGCACACACCTCTCATTCCAGTACTTGGGAGGTCAAGACAGGAAGACAGGAGGATCTCGGGGTTTTTTTGTTTGTTTGTTTGTTTGTTTTTGTTTTGCGGTACTGGGGATTGAACTCAGGAGCATTCTACCTCCAAGCTATACCCCCAGCCCTATTTTTTATTCTTTATTTTGAAACAGGGTCTCACTAAGTTGCGGAGGGCCTCCCTAGGTAGCTGAGGCTGGCCGCAAACCCGGATCCTCCGGTCTCAGCCTCCCAAATGCTGGGATTACAAGGGTGCGCCACCATACCCGGCTAGGATCTCAGGTTTTAAAACAACCTCAGTAATGTAGCAAGACCCTCAGCAACCCTGCTGCAAAGTAAAATAGGGCTGGGGATGTCGTGTGGAACCAGGAAACAAGACCTCAGAGGTAGAACAGCCAGGCGTGGTGGCACACACTTATAATCCCAGCATTTGGGAGGCTGAGACCGGAGGATCAGGGTTTACGGCCAGCCTCAGCTACCTAGTGAGGCACTCTACAACTTAGTAAGACCCTGTTTCAAAATAAAGAATAAAAAGTAGGGCTGGGGGTATAGCTTGGAGGTAGAATGCCTCTGAGTTCAAACCCCAGTACTGAAAAAAAAAAAAAAAAAAGAGGTAGAACATCCCTGAGTTTAATCCCCAGGGAAGGGAGGGAGGAAGGGAGGGAGCGAGGAAGGAAGGAAGGAAGGAAGGAAGGAAGGAAGGAAGGAAGGAAGGAAGGAAGGGAAGAAGGGAGGGGAGGGAGGCCAGTAACCTGGGTCAGGCTAGTGTGGACATCCCCGTTTCACACATGAGGAACACAGCAGGTCCCGCTGCACTGGGGGTGGAGGCATTCTGTCCCACACTACAGCAAGCCCAGGCCAGGACCTCAGACCCCTGCCCATCCCCAAACACCTGCCCTCTACTGGTACCTGGAAAATGAGCTGTTGTTGGCTTGGCAGTGTCAGCCCAGGGGAACCAGGGAGGAGTCAGGACCAGGATACGGGCCCTTTGCTCTAGTTCCTGGCAGAGGCTAAAGGAAGGAATTTGGCTGGCGAGTCAGCAAACGGGATCAAATTCTGCCTCCCACCCCCTAGCTCTCTGCTTCCCACCCTGCCCCACCCCTTCCCAGGCCCAGGCCCTCGGTACCTTGCTCCCCAGCTGTCTTCCTGGAGACACCACCCTTCCAGCATTAGATTTTGTCATAGGCTCCCAGGGTGCAGCCACCAGCTGTTCTCACAACTCTGGCAGAATGCAGGCTCCAGACTCCACCTTTCTCAGCCTTCAGGGTTCCCCATTCCACCTGGCCCAGAGATTAGCAGCCTCCTCCAGGAACTTGGCATTGCCTTCGAGGCAGGTGGCCTGGGGTGTGGCCTGATGGGCCAAGAAGCTCCACTATATAGTGCAGCCTGCAGGCTGACTCTGCAGCTCCAGGGACCTGCAGGTGAGAAGGACTAGGATAGATCTCGGATGGAAGGCAGACAGCCGGTCTCCTCCTCGAGCCCTTGCCCCTCATCCTCCTCCCTGGACTCTCTGGACATCCATGTCCATCATCCTTGCTCCTGACTCCTGCTCTTCCCACCTCCTCCCTCCACCCATCCACTGGACAGGCAGCCTTCCCTACACACACACACACACACACACACACACACACACACACACACACACTGCACACTCTCTTGGATCAAGCCCATCTTGCCCCATCTACCCAACTCCCCTCCCCACCTCAGCCTTCCTGGTGCTCAAGGGCCCTGGTCCTGAGACTGGCCCCCCTGTCCTCTCCAGGACAGTCTCCAGCTGGACCAACCTCCTGTGACCCCCCTCCCTCTTTTCCTACTTGCAGGCATGGGTTCCCTGTGGAGCTGGTGGACGCTCTGGGCCGGAGCAGCGCTCCTGTGGGGTAAGTCAGATCAAGCACCCATCCATGTCCAATCAGAGAAACTGCCCACCTGGGTCAGCAGCCTTTATTTGTGTTCCCTCCACAAACTCATCTTCCAGTGTCCCCCCAGCTAGCTAAGATAGGAGAAAGGCCCTTGGGTTCTGCAGAGAAATATGGGGCAATCCACCCATTTCCTCTCTCTTCCTCATTGAGAGTGTTGAGAAACCCTGCTCCGCTCTATTTCTAGGACACATTTTGTCCACACTCCCACTATCCCCTTCTTTCTTTTCTCTGTCTCTCTCTCTCTCTTTTTTTTTTTTTTTTTTTTTTTTTTTTTTTTTTTTTTTTTTTTTTTTTTTTTTTTTTTTTTTTTTTTTTTTTTTTTTTTTT
>PVLC010007705.1:0-51211 GCA_004027655.1 Graphiurus murinus | reverse complement strand
GGTACTGGAGATGGAACCCGGGGGGCATTCTACCTCTGAGCTATACCCCCAGCCCTATTTTTTTTTTTTATTCTTTATTTTGAAACAGGGTCTCACTAAGTTGCGGAGTGCCTCACTAGGTAGCTGAGGCTGGCCACGAACCCAGATCCTCTGGTTTCAGCCTCCCAAATGCTGGGATTACAAGTGTGCGCCACCACACCCGGCTCCCCAACCCTTTTTTTTTTTTTTTTTTTTTTTTGCGGTACTGGGGATTGAACTCAGGGGCATTCTACCTTTGAGCTATACCCCCAGCCCTATTTTTTTATATATATATATTCTTTATTTTGAAACCGGGTCTCACTAAGTTATAGAGTGCCTCACTAGGTAGAGGTAGCTGAGGCTGGCCACGAACCCGGATCCTTGTCTCAGCCTCCCAAACGCTGGGATTACGGCCCCAACCCTATTTTTTATTCTTTGGTTTTTTGTTTTTGTTTTTGTCTTTTTTGTGGTACTGGGGATGGAACCCAGGGACATTCTACCTTCGAGCTATACCCCCAGCCCTATTTTTTTTTTTTTTTATTCTTTATTTTGAAACAGGGTCTCACTAAGTTTCAGAGGGCCTCACTAAGCAGCTGAGGCTGGCTGCGAACCCGGATCCTTGCCTCAGCCTCCCAAACGCTGGGATTACAAGTGTGAGCCACCACACCCGGCTTATTTTTATTTTGAAACAGGGTCTCACTAGGTTAATGAGAGTCTCACTACTTGCTGAGGCTGTCCTCGAACCTGTGATCCTCCTGTCTTAGCCTCCCAAGTACTGGAACCAAAGGCATTCACCACCACACTGGGCTTCCTTCTTTCATTTATTCCTTTTATATGAACCCTAAGTCCTAAGACAGAAATCACATGCTGGTAGCTGAATCTAGCCAGTTTGTGTTCCATGATGCTTAAAAAAATTTTGAGTTGGAGTTTTTTGTTTGTTTGTTTGTTTGTTTGCTTTTCTGGTACTGGGGATTGAACTCAGGGGCATTTTACCACCGAACTACACCCCAGTCCTATATTTTATTCTTTATTTGAAACAGGGTCTCACTAAGTTGCGGAGGGCCTCCCTAGGTAGCTGAGGCTGGCTTCGAACCCAGATCCTCCGGTCTCAGCCTCCCAAATGCTGGGATTATAAGCGTGCGCCACCACACCCGGCTGAGTTGGAGTTTTTGCAGAAAAAATCAGATAGCCAGTTTCTCTTGAAAAATGGGAAGATGTAGCATTAAAAAAAAAAAAAAAGAAAACTGCAATAGCCTCAGCAACTTAATGAGACCCTCAGCAACTCAGTGAGACCCTGTTGCATAATAACTACCAGCTAAAGGGAGTAGCAACAACCTACTTTAGGTGGTGTCTATGTGTTCTGGTTTTCATGGTTACCATGGGGCTATTCTCACATTTGCATTACTTGCCTGATTCCTAGCAGTACTTGAGTTTGAGAGCTGTCATTCAAAATGCTCAGACTTTTGGAAAATAAAAGCCAGTAAGGATTGTAAATAAATGTTGCATGAATAAAAAGAAAGGAAAGAGAGCTAGTTGGTTGTGACAGTGCATATGCCTGTAAACCCAGTGCCTGGGAGGCTGAGACTGAAGGACCGCAGGTTCGAAGTCAACCTCAGCAACTTAGCAAGACCCTCAGCAACTTGGTGAGACTCTATTTCAAAAAAGGAGAGAAAGAAGAAAGGAAAACAAAAAGAAAAGAAGTGGAGATACAATTATTTCAATGTCTCCAGGCACCAGGCAAGGGCTTGGTTCTCAGGGAGAATTGGCTGAGTGGACTCTCAACTGTGTTTCCTTAAGGGCTAACCCAGGAGGCCACAGTGGACTCTGGGAATGACAAGGGGAATGAACTCCTCATGGCCTTCCTGCAGAACTTCCAGTCCAGGGGAGGCACAACCAACCCCCACCTCCTCGTCCCTGGTCTGTCAGAAAACACCACTTTGGTCTCCATCCTCAGCCGAGCAGATCACACCTGGCAGAAGGTCCTTGTGAGGTCCGGGCAATCGGTGGTAGTCAACATCAGCACCAAGGCTGAGATGGCCAGCAGCAGCACCTGGCGCTGTGCGGTGGGGATTCGCTCTGATCACCGTCCCTGTGCAGGCCATGAGCACTAAGGCCACACAGTGGGACTGGCGCTGCCATCTGCGCCCTCAGCCCCTGTGTTCATGGGGCCCCTGGCAGCTCAGCCAGCAATGTTGAGGAATTTGCCACCGTGGCTGGTAGAGCAGGAGCCTTGGTCATTACCAACTTGAAGGAGGCGGTGACGTTCGAGGACACTTCTACTCAGCCCGCAGTGCTTTAACAGTGACAGTATCTTGGGGTCAAAGGTTGCAGCCAACCTCCTGGCTGTCTTCTCTGGCCACACCTGTGTCAGGATACACACAAACTGCTGCCATGTGGTGGAGCAGCTCTACCCACATCAGTCTGGGGTACCTGCTACCTGGGGCCCCTGCTGCCTCCCAGGTCCCACTTCCATCTGGCTCACGTTATGACCAGCCAGACCACCAAGCTGACCTACAACCAGGGCGGAACCATCCACTCCCGTGAGCTCCAGGTGGTTGACAAAGTTGAGTCTGAGATCCATCCACCCCAACCGTTCTACCCGTCCGTGGACGTGGGTGTCCAGGTCATGCTGTTCTGCAGGGGTGCCACAAATGACGGTGCGACCCACGGCCTCTACCGATCCTGGTCCCAAATGTGGAGGCCTGCTGCTCTGCCTATTTGACCAAGAGTGTGCCAGGCTCTTAGGGTATGACCGTGGCAATGGCACAGACGAAGACTGTGGGCAAGCTGACTCTGAATGGGCAGGTACTGGGGGCCAACCTCACCTGGACGGCTATGCCGGACAGTAAATTTTTATATACTGAATTGGACATCAGTACTGCTGACAGTATCCACAAGGCGCAGGCCACTGCCAGATTTGGGTTACCTTTGGGCTGGCCCAGCCTATGTGTGGCAGGGCAACAGCTTCCCCCTACCGCAGTGAGTGATAAGAAATGGCTCCTGGCTACCTTTTCCTACCTGCCCATTTCTCTGTGGCTTCCTGGTCACAGCTGGACTGTCCAGCTCTTACCTGCATCCCCCCTGATACCCTTCTTTAAGTCTTCCAGACACCCCCGCCAGCCCTTTTAAATTTTTATTTTGAAACAGGGTCTCAATAAGTTGCTGAGGCTGACCTCAAACCTGCAATCCTCCTCTCTCCATTGTCCAAGTACTGGGATTCTAAGTGTGTGGCGCCACGCTCAGTATGGTCAGAGGCTTCTTACCAACTAGTTTGGAAATATTCCAATATGTAAGCAACTAATACAGCTATCTAGTTGCTGCCTGCTACTCTCCACCCCTCACATAGAAATGCCGATGCCCAAACTCAACAAGTCAAAAAGTATAATGATGATGATGACATTGGGAGGGGGGGGAGTGTCCATCAGTGTTCCAGGGATCTTTCTAGGTGCTTCACATGCTTTGTTTTGGTTTTGGGTGGTGGTGGTAGTGGTGGTTTTTTGGTTTGTTTTGTTCTTTTTTGGTACTGGGATTGAGCCCAGGGGCCTCCTATCTCTAAGCTACACCCCCAGCCCTATTTTTTATTTTGAAATAAGGTCTCATTAAGTTGCCGAGGCTGGCACAGCAAGAGATTTTGAAAACGGGGAAGCTGACCAGGAAGGGCTACTTCTTCCTCCGTAGTCTCCTCCATGTTAGAGCCCTAGACACGGCATTCCCTGGCCTGGCCAAAATGTCCTTTCTACTGGCACTCCAGGGCATGCAAATGACTCAACTTCAATGAGCCACTTTGGGTCTGAATGGTAGAATGAGAAATGGGCAGGTGATTAATTATAACAGGCAACACTCAATTTAACACATGGATTCAGTTCCAAACCCTATGTAAGTTTTAGCTTATTCAAATTTGATGATAACCAGGTGTAGTGGCGCACACCTGTAAACCCAGCACTTGGGAGGCTGAGACAGGAAGATCACAGGTTCAAGGCCCGCCTCAGCAGCTCAGCAAGACCCATTTTCCAAGAAAAAAAAAAAAAGGCTAGGAGTGAAACTTGGAGGTAGAATGCCCTTGAGTTCAATCCTCAGTACCACAAAACAACAACAATAAAAACCTGACAACACCTGAAGAGCCAGGTGTGGTGGTGCATGCCTGTAATCCCAGTACTTGGGAGGCTGAGACAAGAGGATCACAGGTTCAAAGCCAGCCTCAGCAATTTAGTGAGGTCCTTTGTGACTTAGTGAGACCCTGTTTCCAAATAAAATATTAAAAAATTGGTCTGGGGGTATAGCCCGGAGGTAGAAAGGTCCTGGATTTCACCCCTGGTTACCCACACACACACACACACACAAATTAAATAAATAAAATTAGTTGGGGGTATAGCTCAGAGGCAAAGCATCCCTGATTTCAATCTCTAGTACACGCCCCCTGCCTCCAAAAACTCTTAGTCATTCTAACCTGGTAGAAAGTCAGGAAAAGAGGAAAGAAGGAAGAGAAAAACAAATTAACATTTCAATGATGGTTGCTGGCCCTTCCTTACTACCTTCCATTCTTCCTGGATAGCTGTTTACTCCAGTTTACTGTTTTGTTTTGTTGTTGTTGTTGTTGTTGTTGCAGTACTGAGGATGGATCCCAGGGGCGTTCTACCTCTGAGCTATACCCCTAACCCTATTTATTATTCTTTATTTTGAAACAGGGTCTCACTAAGTTGCAGAGAGCCTCACTAAGTAGCTAAGACTGGCCACAAACCCGGATCCTCCAGTCTCAGCCTCCCAAGTACTGAGATTACAAGCATGCACCACCACGCCCAGTTTACTGTTTACTTTGGTTTACCTCCAGTTTGCTGACTTCGAAAAGGTGGGAGGGCCCCAGGACTCTGTTCCCAAGAACATTTCCTTTCTTCCTTCATGTATGTGGCACTGAGGATTGAACTCAGGATATTCTACCTCTGAGCTACACCCCCAGGTCTATTTTATTTTTTATTTAGAAACAGGGTCTCACTGCCAGGTGTGGTGGCACACGCTTGTAATCCCAGTACTTGGGAGGCTGAGACCAGAGGATCCAGGTTCGTGGCCAGCCTTAGCTACTTAGTGAGGCCCTCCGCAACTCAGTGAGACTCTGTTTCAAAATAAAGAATAAAAAATAGGACTGGGGCCAGGCATGGTGGCGCACACTTGTAATCCCAGCATTTGGGAGGCTGAGAACGGAGGATCCAAGTTTGCAGCCAGCCTCAGCTACCTAGTGAGGCCCTCCGCAACTTAGTGAGACTCTGTTTCAAAATAAAGAATAAAAAATAGAGCCGGGCATGGTGGCGCACGCTTGTAATCCCAGCATTTGGGAGGCTGAGACCGGAGGATCCGGGTTCGAGGCCAGCCTCAGCTACCTAGTGAGGCACTCTGCAACTTAGTGAGACCCTGTTTCAAAATAAAGACTAAAAAATAGGGCTGGGGGTATAGCTCAGAGGTAGAATGCCTCTGAGTTCAATCCCCAGTACCGCAAAAAAAAAAAAAAAAAAAAAAAAAAAGAAAAGAAAAGAAACAGGGTCTCACTAAGTTGTTGAGGACCTCACTTAATTGTTGAGGCTGGCTGTGAACCTGTGATCTTCCTGTCTGACACTCCCAGGTCCTGGTATTACATGTGTGCCACCATGCTTAGCTATCCCCAGCCAGGTTTTTTTGTTTTGTTTTGTTTTGAGTACTGGGGGTTGAACCCAGAGCATTCTACCTCTGAGCTATACCCCCAGCCTTAATTTTTATTCTTTATTTTGAAACAGGGTCTTGCTAAGTTGCTGATGGCCTCACTAAATAGCTGAGGCTGGCCATGAACCTGCCGTCCTCCTGTCTCAGCCTCCCAAGTACTGGGATTATAAGCATGGGCCACCACACCCAACTCCCTTTTTCATTTTTTATATTGGAACAGGGTCTTGCTAAGTTGCTGAGGCTCTCCCTAAGTTGCTGAGGTTGGCCTTGAACCTGAAATTCTCCTCTCTCAGCCTCCCAAATACTGGGATTTCAGGCATGCATGATCATGCCTCAGCTCCATTGGACATTTCTAACTCTGTCTCAACCCTCTTCTCTCTCCAGCTCAGCAGGTGGAGCCATCCTGCAAAGGGAAAGCCAAGTGTCTGGAGGAGCCCACTGCCACCTGCCTTGCCCAGGGGGACCCCCATTACACCACCTTCGATGGGCGCCGTTACGACATGATGGGCACGTGCTCCTACACCATGGTTGAGCTGTGTGGGCTAGATGAGAGCCTGCCTGCCTTTAGCGTGGAAGCCAAGAATGAGCACCGGAGCAGCCAGCAAGTCTCCTACGTGGGCTTGGTCACTGTACGCGCCTATAGCCACTCGGTGTCGCTGAACCGAGGGGAAATTGGCTACATCCGGGTGAGTGTCAGGAGGCTTCGGGTTTAACACCCCGGAGCTGCCAGTCCCAAGCCCAAAGCAAAGCCCTGGTGTTAGACCCCAAATCCAAACCTTTCCTCTGGCATGGAGGTTGTAGAGAGGTGGGCCATGCAGGTAGGAGATAGGAAGGGGAAATCTGAAAATTAGTAGCAGAGCCAAGTGTGTTAGCATGCACCTATAACTCCAGTACTTGGGAAACTGAGACAGAAGAATCACAGGTTCAAGGCCAGCCTCAGCATCTCAGCGAGACTCTCAGCAACCTAGTGAGATCCTGTTTCAAAACAAAATAGTTTTTAAAAGGCTGGGGGAGCCGGGCATGGTGGTGCACGCTTGTAATCCTAGCATTCGGGAGGCTGAGACCGAAGGATCTGGGTTCGTGGCCAGCCTCAGCTACCTAGTGAGGCACTCTGCAACTTAGTGAGACTTGGTTTCAAAATAAAGAATAAAAAAAATAGGACTGGGGGTGTAGCTTGGAGGTAGAATGCTCCTGAGTTCAATCCCCAGTACCGCAAAAAAAAAAAAAAGGCTGGGGGGCGTCGCTCAGAGGTAGAATGTTCCTGGGTTCAATCCCCAGTTCCACACACATACACACACAAAAAGTGATCAAAGCAGACGAAAACTTCTGTCTTGGTGGAGCTGACATTCTAGTGGAGTTAAATAATAAATATGAGAAATTTGCAAATTATATTTTAGAAAGTTAGATGCTATGGGGAAAAAGGAGAGTAGGGAATAAGGACGGATTGCTATTTTTCCTTACTGTCCTTTTTTCATTTTAGTACACCCCCAGCCCTTTTTATTTATTTTGAAACAGAGTCTCACTACGTTGCTGTGGCTAGCCTCTAATCTGTGATCCTCCCAAGTACTAGGGTCACAGGTGTGCGCCACTGTGCCTGGCGGGAAGGACTGGTTTTTAAAATAAGTGGTCAGAGCCGGACGTGGTGGCACACACTTGTAATCCCAGGACTTGGAAGGCTGAGACCAGAGGATCCGGGTTTGCAGCCAGCCTCAGCTACTTAGTGAGACCCTGTTTCAAAATAAAGAATAAAAAATAGGACTAGGGGTGTAGCTTGGAGGTAGAGTGCCCCTGGGTTCAACCCACAGTACTGCAAAAAATAAATAAATAAATAAAATAGGTGGTCAGGAATGGTCTCATTAAGTTGGTGACTTCTGAGTAAGTAGTCTGTAGGAGGTGAGGGAGTGAGCTATGCACACATCTTGGGGAAGAACATTTTGGGCCACAGGCCCTTCAATGACTATGATCTGGAGTCTCTGGTGGAGGCAGTAATAGCAGGAGAAATCCCCGTGGGGCCAGAGGCGGGAGGCGAGTGGGAGGAGGTGAACACACAGGGCTGAACGCCCCACGTCCTCTGCAGGTCGACAACCAGCGCTCGAGCCTGCCGGTCTCCCTGAGCAATGGGCGCCTGCGTGTGTACCAGAGCGGGAGGAAAGCGGTGGTGGAGCTGGACTTCGGGCTGGTGGTCACCTACGACTGGGACTGCCAGCTGACGGTGAGCCTGCCCAACCGCTTCAAAGACCAGGTCTGCGGGCTGTGTGGCAACTACAACGGCGACCCAGCCGACGACTTCCTCACATCTGAATGGGAGCAGGCTTCTGATGTCATGGAGTTTGCCAACAGCTGGAAGCTGGACGACGGAGACTACCTGTGTGACAACGGCTGCCAGAACAACTGTCCCACCTGCACTGCAGGCCAGGTGCAGCACTACGAGGGCAGCCGTCTCTGCGGCATGCTCACCCTGTCTCAAGGCCCCTTTGCCGTCTGCCATGAAGTTCTGGATCCCCAGCCCTTCCTGAAAGACTGCGTGTTTGACCTCTGCGTGACCGGCGGGGAGCGGCTCAGCCTGTGCCGGGCCCTCAGCGCCTATGCCCAGGCCTGTGTGCAGCTTGGCATCTCTGTCGGGGACTGGAGGTCACCAGCCAACTGCCGTGAGTGACAACCTGGGTGGGGCGGGGAGCAGCTGGGGAGGGGCAGGGACCCCTGTATCTGCTCAATATCCAATCACCTACTGCAGTTCAGTCTGGGGCTGGACGATGCCAGGGACAGTGATGGCCATCACAGCCAGGCTCTGCCTGCCAGAGCCCAAGACTGGAGACATTGCTAAACAGTGACAGTTCACAGGGGTTGGGGCTGGGATGAGGGAAGCTCTGCTGGTGTGTGGGACACCAGAGTTGGTTCCCAATTTTGTCTGGAAATAGATTTCAGGAAGCAGCAGGGTTGGGGCTGGAGTGCATTTTGGTGCATTCTTCCCGACAGGGCGCCCCTGAAGGGCTGGGCTGCTGAGTGGTCCTGACACAAGCATGTCTTCCCCACGCAGCCATGTCTTGCCCGGCCAACAGCGTCTACCAGCTCTGCGGCCCCGCCTGCCAGGCCACCTGCAATACGGATGCGGTGCCGGCCAACTGCTCCCAGCGCCCGTGCGTGGAGGGCTGCGTGTGCCTCCCGGGCTTCCTGGCCAGCGGTGACGCCTGCGTGCCCGCCTCATCGTGCGGCTGCACCTTCCAGGGCCTCCAGCTCGCGCCCGGTCAGCAGGTGTGGGGCGACGACGAGTGCCGCCAGAGCTGCACCTGCAACGGCGCCACGCACGAGGTGAGCTGCGTCAACACTGACGGCTGCCCGAAGGACCAGCACTGCCAGGTCCAGGGCGGCCTCCTGGGCTGCTACCCCGAGAACTTCGGGACCTGCCAGGCGTCGGGGGACCCGCACTACGTGAGCTTCGACGGCCGGCGCTTCGACTTCATGGGCACCTGCACCTATCTGCTGGTCGGCTCGTGCGGCCAGGACGCAGCGCTGCCCGCCTTCCGGGTGCTGGTGGAAAATGAGCACCGGGGCAGCAAGACCGTGAGCTACACGCGTGCTGTACAGGTGGAGGCCCACGGGGTGAAGGTGGCCGTGCGTCGGGAGTACCCAGGCCAAGTGCTGGTGAGTGACATGCGCCCAGGGTGGAGACCGGGGTGGAACCCCCTAAGATTAGTGGCTCCCGTTCTTTTTTTAAAAAGTGGGTCCTATACCTGTTAAAAGACGGTGTGATCCGGGCATGGAGGCACACGCCCAGTATTTGGGATGCTGAGACAGGAGGATCGAAGGTTGGAGGCCAGATTCAGCAATTTAGTGAGAACTTCAGCAACTTAGCTAGACCCAGTTTCAAAATAAAATAGGGTTGAGGGTGTGGATAGGAGGTAGAATGCCCTGGGGTTCAATCCTCAGTTCCAAAAGAAAAATAAAGTAAGCCAACAGTGAATGTTGACAGCTATCATGAATGTTCAGAATTGTAGATTTGTGCATTTTCTGGAGGAGGTGACATGTCAGGTAATAGGTGAAAGGTGAGGAGCTAGGGGGTGTGCACCGAAAGGTCACTCGGGCCCTCCCTGACTCCCCCCCCCCCATATCACAGTGGGGCAGGACTCACAGAAGAGGCTACATGGGATAGAGGGTTCTTAAAGTGTCCACCACACAATAAAGTGGAGAACTACTGATTTTCTCTTTAATAATAATGAAAAAAAGAATAGAAATAGACAAGCGAGGTGTTAGGACATTTGCACAATAATTAATAATTATTGAGCGGTTTTGGATAATGGCCCATGCCCTGGGGAGGACAGACGATTGGAAATGAGAGGTCAAGAGAACGGTCTAAGCCGGGCATGGGGTGTAACTTGGAGGTAGGACGGATTAGTTCATTTCATCCTCATAACAACCCTGTGAAGTAGTTTATCTTAGGTGAAGAAAATGAGGCACAGAAACGTTGAGTCCTCTGCTCAAGGTCACACAGCTAATGAGTATCAGAACTGAGATTTGAAGCCACACTCTAGTTTCAGAGTTCATATTTATTTATTTATTTATTTATTTATTTATTTATTTATTTATTTATTTTGCAGAACTGGGGATTGAACCCAGAGGCAGTCTACCTCCAAGTTACACCCCCAGCCCTATTTTTTAATTCTTTATTTTGAAAAAGGGTCTCACTAAGTTGTAGAGGGCCTCACTAAGTAGCTAAGGCTGGCCACAAACCTGCGATCCTCCTATCTCAGCCTCCCAAGTACTGAGATTACAACCGTGTGCCACCATGCCCCGCTATTTATTTATTTATTTTATTTATTTATTTTGCAGTACTGGGGATTGAACTCAGGGGCATTCTACCTCCGAGCTATACCCCCAGCCCTATTTTTCATTCTTTATTTTGAAACAGGGTCTCACTAAGTTGCGGAGTGCCTCACTAGGTAGCTGAGGCTGGTCTCAAACCTGGATCCTCGGTCTCAGCTTCCCAAATGCTGGGATTACAAGTGTGAGCCACCACACCTGGCTTTATTTATTTTATTTATTTATTTTTTTGGGGGGGGTACTGGGGATTGAACTCAGGGGCATTCAACCTCCGAGCTATATCCCCAGCCCTATTTTTTATTCTTTATTTTGAAACCGAGTCTCACTAAGTTGTGGAGTGCCTCACTAGGTAGCTGAGGCTGGCCGCAAACCCGGATCCTCTGGTCTCAGCCTCCCAAATGCTGGGATTACAAGCGTGCGCCACCACGCCCGGCTTATTTATTTATTTTTTAAACAGGGTCTCACTAAGTTACTGAGGGTCTTGCTAAGTTGCTAAGGCTGGCCTCAAACCTGTGATCCTTCTGTCTCAGCCTTCCAAGTACTGGGATAACAGGTTTGTGCCACCACACCTAGCTGGGATTTAAACCAGGTCCTGAGCTGGGCGTGGTGGCGCACGCTTGTAATACCAGCATTTGGGAGGCTGAGACCGGAGGATCCGAGTTCGAGGCCAGCCTCAGCTACCTAGTGAAGCACTCCGCAACTTAGTGAGACCCTGTTTCAAAATAGAGGATGAAAAATAGGGCTGGGGGTGTAGCTCGGAGGTAGAATGCCCCTGAGTTCAATCCCCAGTACTGCAAAAAACAACAACAACAGGAGGTCCTGAAAGATAAAGCAGAAGCAGCCAGGAGAAAAGTGGGAGGTGCAAAGAGCCTAAGGCTGGACTGAACTGGGAGAGTCACAGGACTATGGAGGAAGCCCAAGTGGCTGGAGTAGAGCAAGTGAGGGAGGAGTGGGAGGAGGTGAGGTCAGGGAGGTGATGGGGAGAGGGACCAGGTAGGCTTTGAAGGCCACGGTTAGGGATTTGGACTGAAGAATGATGGCTGTGAGACAGGCAGCAGGCCCAGCAAGTGCAAAGGTCCTGAGGTGAGACCGAGCACAATACCTTCAAGAGAACAGAAAGGAGCCGGGCGTGGTGGCGCACGCTTGTAATCCCAGCATTCGGGAGGCTGAGACCGGAGGATCCGGGTTCCAGGCCAGCCTCAGCTACCTAGTGAGGCACTCCGCAACTTAGTGAGACTCGGTTTCAACATAAAGAATAAAAAATAGGGCTGGGGGTATAGCTCGAAGGTAGAACGCCCCTGAGTTCAATCCCCAGTACCACAAAAAAAAAAAAAAAAAAAAAAAAAAAGAGAACAGAAAGGAGGTCAGGGTCTCTGGGGCCAAGAGAGAGAGGCTGAGCTGCAGAGCCATGGATACCTGACCGCTCCCTTCCTGTCTCTGCCCAGGTGAACGGCGTCCTTCAGTACCTGCCCTTCCAAGCAGCCAACGGGCAGGTGCAGGTGTTCCGCCAAGGCAACAACGCTGTCGTGCGCACGGACTTTGGGCTAACTGTGACCTACAATTGGGATGCCCTAGTGACTGTCAAGGTGCCCAGCAGCTATTCTGAGGCCCTGTGTGGCCTCTGTGGGAACTTCAACGGGGACCCGAAAGACGACCTGGCTTTGCGGGATGGGGGCCAGGCTGACAGTGCTCTGGCCTTCGGGAACAGCTGGCAGGAGGAGACGAGACCTGGTTGTGGAGCAGCTGAGCCGGGCGACTGCCCCACACTAGACTCCCTGGTGGCCCAGCAGCTGGAGAGCAAGAAGGAGTGTGGGATCCTCGCTGACCCCCAGGGGCCCTTCCGGGAATGTCACTCCATCCTGGACCCCCAAGGTGCCGTGCGCGACTGTGTCTATGACCGCTGCCTGCTGCCAGGCCAATCCGGGCCCCTGTGCGATGCTTTGGCCACATACACAGCTGCATGCCAGGCCGCTGGGGTCCATGTTTACCCATGGAGGAATGAGAAGCTTTGCCGTGAGTACCAAGAGTGGAAACAGGGGGAGGGGAGGCTTGGCCTGTTTTTATTCATTAATGTGTGAGTATCATTATTTACTTTAGCCTTATAACAGCTTTGTGAGGTGTGGTTGATGGTTATACCCATTTAACAGACAAGGCTAACCTGAAGCTTTAGAAACTCTCAATTACAGCCGAGCGTGGTGGTGCACGCTTGTAATCCCAGCATTTGGGAGGCTGAGACTGGAGGATCCAGGTTCTGCGGCCAGCCTCAGCTGCCTAGTGAGGCCCTCCACAACTTAGTGAGACCCTGTTTCAAAATAAAGAATAAAAAATAGGGCTTAGGCTGTAGCTCAGAGGTAGAATGCCCCCAGTTTCCATCCCCACTACCGCAAAAAAAAAAAAAGAAACTCTCAATTACACACCTACACACCTGGGAGCAAGACAGTTAGGCAGTCACAGACAGTAGGCATTCATGTGGTCAGTATTTGTACAGTGAGTCAGTCTATCTAGTGGCCCTGGCTCCAATTCTCACATGGCAACTATCAGTAAGAAATAAGCCAGGAGAGCTGGGTTTAGTGGTGCACACTTGCAATCTCAGTAGTTCAGTATCTGAGAGACTGAAAGAGGAGAATCACAGATTTGAGGCCAGCCTCAGCAATTTAGCAAGACCCTCAGCAACTTAGTGAGACCATGTTTCAAAATAGATTGGTCAGTTGGGCATGGTGGTGCATGTTTGTAATATCAGTACTTGGAGGCTGAGACAGGAGGATCACAAGTTTACAACCAGCCCCACCTACTTAGTAAGGCCCTCTGCAACTTAGTGAGACCTTGTTTCAAAATAAAGAATATAAAATAGGGCTAGGGGTGTAGCTCGGAGGTAGAATGCCCCTGGGTTCAATCCCCAGTACCGCAAATAATAATAATAATAATAATAATAATAATAATAATAATAATAACAAAATAAAAAATAGAGAATAGAAAATAGAGCTGAGGATGTAGCTCAGAGGTAGAATGGTCCTGGGTTCCAGTCCTAGTATCACACACAAAAAAATGTTTTGGTCTTTGTGTGTGTGTGTGTGTGTGTGTGTGTGTGTGTGTGTGTGGTGTTGGGGATTGAACCCAGAGGTATTCTACCTCCGATATACACCCACAGCCCAATTTTATTTTTTATTTGGAAACAGGGTCTCATTAAGTTGCAGAGGGCCTTGCTAAGTTGCTAAGGCTGGCTTCAAACCTGCGATCTTCCTGTCTCAGCCTCCCAAGTACTAGGATTACAAGTGTGCGCCACCACACCCAGCTTCTGTTTCAAAAAAAAAAAAAGATGGGGGGGGGGGGTCCTGAGGCTGGAGCTCAGAGGTAGAATGCCTTCTTTGGGTTCAATAAAAAGATTCCTTTTTTTTTTTTTTTTTTTTTTGCAGTACTGGGGATGGAACCCAGAGGCATCCTGCCTCCGAGCTACCTCCCCAGTCCTATTTTTTATTCTTTATTTTGAAACAGAGTACCTCACTAGGTAGCTGAGGCTGGCCTCGAACCCAGATCCTCCGGTCTCAGCCTCCCAAATGCTGGGATTACAAGCGTGCACCACCACGCCCGGCCAAAAGATTCCTAAGAGCAACAAGAGCAGACAGGGCTCAGTGCACTTTCAAGACTCTGCTTGGCATCATGTTTGCTAATATCATATTGGTGGAAGCTAGCACCATGGCCATGTACAGAAATGTGACATGGCTAACTGACCACTTGACAGGGGAGTGGCGCAACCAAGGAACTAAATCGGCATTCCTATTTAATTTTATAGTTAACTTGCATTTAAATGGCCACAACAGCCAGGCATGGTGGTGCACACTTGTAATCCCAGTACTTGGGAGGCTGAGACAGGAGGATTGCTGAGGACAGCCTCAGCAACTAGTGAGACTTTCATCAACCTTGCAAACTCCTGTTTCAAATTAAAAATAAAATAGGGCTGGGGATGTAGCTCAGAGGTAGAATGCCCCTGGGTTCAATCCCTAGCACTACTAAAATAAATAAATAAATATGGCCACAATGGCTAGTGATTACCATATTGAACAGTGCAAGAAGAAACTTAATTTGGTTCAGTTTTAATCATTTTGTTTTATTTCATTTAGTTTTAGTCATTTTGTTTTATTTCTTGAAATTTATTTATTTATTTATTTATTTATTTTGTAGTGCTAGAGATTGAACCCAGGGGCATTCTACTTTGGAGCTGTACCCTCAGCCCTACTCTTTTTCTTTTCTTTTTTTTTTTTGGGTACTGTAGATGGAACCCAGGGGCCTTCTATCTCTGGGCTATACTCCCAGCCCTATTTTGTTTATTATTTGGAAACAGGGTTTCACTAGATTGCTGAAGCTGGCCTCGAACCTGTGATCCTCCTGTTTCAGCCTCCCAAGTACTGGGATTATAAGCATGCGACACCATGCCCAACCCCATTTTTTCTTTTAAACAAGGTCTCCCTAAGTTGCTGAGGACCTCACTAGGTTGATAACACTGGCCTCAAACCTGCAATTCTCCCATCTTAACCTCCTAAGTACTGGGATTTACAGGTGTGAGCTACCCTGCTCGGCTAAAATTGCCTGTCTTATAACTAGATTGGACAGGTGTGGTGGTACACACTTGTTTGGGAGGCTGAGACCAGAGGATCCGGGTTCGCAGCCAGCCTCAGCTACCTGTGAGGCCCGCTGCAACTTAGTGAGATCCTGTTTCAAAATAAACAATAAAATATAGGGCTGGGGTGTAGCTCAGAGGTAGAATGCCCCTGAGTTCAATCCCCAGTACCGCAAAAAAAAAAAAAAATATATATATATATTACTAAATACTTAAAATTACTAAAATAACAAATATTTCAATTATTGCTATAAAATGAAGAAGCTAGAAACACTACATTCACAATTATGCTGCATAGATGATACATACATACATACGTGCATATTCACTTTTAAAAACCTTACAGACAACTCCAAACCACAGTTACATTGGAATAGAACGTGTGTGTGTGTGTGTGTGTGTGTGTGTGTGTGTAAGTGTACACTCATGTGTGTTGTGGATCATCTTTGTCCCTCTGGGAGCAAGAATTCTTGACATTGATGGCCTCTCTCCCTGCAGCACCAACCTGCCCACCCAACAGCCACTACGAGAACTGTTCCTACGGCTGCCCGCTGTCCTGTGGAGACCTCCCAGTGTTGGGGGGCTGTGGTTCAGAATGCAGAGAGGGCTGTGTGTGTGATGAGGGCTTCGCTCTGAGCGGTGAGTCCTGCCTGCCCCTGGCTTCCTGTGGCTGTGTATACCAGGGCACCTACTACCCGCCAGGCCAGACCTTCTACCCTGGACCCGGGTGCGACTCCCTTTGCCACTGCCAGGCGGGCGGCCTGGTGTCCTGTAAGCCCTCCTCCTGTGGCCCGCAAGAAGCCTGCCAGCCAGCCAATGGCATCCTGGGCTGCGTGCCTGTGGGCACCGTCACCTGCCAGGCGTCAGGAGACCCCCACTACATCACCTTCGATGGCCGCCGTTACGACTTCATGGGCACCTGCGTGTACGTGTTGGCTCAGACCTGTGGGACTCGGCCAGGCCTGCACCAGTTTACCATCCTGCAGGAGAACGTGCTCTGGGGTAGCAGTGCCAGTGTGACGAGGGCACTGACGGTCCAGGTGGCTAACTATACCCTGAAGCTGGAGCAGAAGCAGGAGACGGTGACGGTGAGAGCTGAGGCGGGGCTGGGGAGGCCCTGTTGGAGCGAGACCTGAGACCTGGGTGTGGGGCAGGGATGGTGCTCAGAGCCCAGGAGGATGTGTGAAGCATGGGTCCCCCGCAGAGAGGAAGTACTGGTCAGAGCCCAAAGTGGGAGGCCCAGGAGGGAAGAGGCCAAAGGGACCTGCAACCTGCTCCCATGTGGCTCTGCCTCTCTCTCAGTCTCTGCCCTGCAGCCTGTTGCCTATTGGCTGTCCCCTCTGAACATCTTTCCTCTTCCCAAACAACTCTTCTCTTCCTCCACTCCATCACCCCACCCCAACCCTCAGTCACTACCCCAGCCACGTCTCTGGCCTCCCATCCACCAGCAGGACATGATGCAACCAGAAGTTAGGGATGAACCAGGCGTGCTGGTGTACACCTGTGATCCCAGTGCTTGGGAGGCTGAGATAGAGGGATCTCAGGTTCTAGGCCAACCTCAACAATTTAACGAGACCCTCAGCAACTTAGTGAGACCCCATTTCAATATGAAAAATAAAAAAGGCTGAGGGTATAGCTCAGAGGTAGAATGTTCCTGGGTTCAATCCCCAGTACAAACACATACATACATACATACATACAAAATAGGGCCAAGGGTATAACTCAGAGGTAGGATGCCCCTGGTTTCAGCCTCCAGAACCAAAAAAAGAGAGAAAAAAGAAATTGGAGACATTCAGGGGTAGGAAATTTTTGAGGACAGAGGACAATTCTATGACCCTTCTTAATAACCATTAGAGGCCAGGTACAGTAGCACACATCTGTAATGCCAGTACTTGTAATGCCAGACTGAGACAGGAGGATTACAGGTTTGAGGCTAGCCTCAGCAACTTAGTGAAATCCTACTTCCAAATTGAGTAAAAAAGGCTGGGGGTGTAGCTTAGACGTAGAAGGCCCCTGGGTTCCATCCCCAGCACCACACACACACACACACACACACACACACACACACACACACACAGAGCCATAACAGTGAAGCAGCTACAGATTTTTCACACTGCCCTGAGACCTCGATGGCTCAGCAGCTACACCCCCAGCCCTATATTTTATTCTTTATTTGGAAACAGGGTCTCACCAAGTTGTGGAGGGCCTCACTAAGTAGCTGAGGCTGAATGCAAACCTGTGATCCTCCTGTCTTCGCCTCCCAAATACAGGGATTACAAGTGTGCACCACCACACCTGGCCTCCCAGCCCTTATTTTTTTTTTCATTCTGAGACAGGGTTTCTCTAGGTTGGCCTAGAACTTTTGATCCTTCTGCCTCAGCTTCCCGAGTTGCTGGGACTACAAGCATGCATCACCACATCCAGCAAATAACAGATATGTATTGTCTCACAGTTCTGGATGCCCTATGTCCAAAATCAAGGTGTCAGCAGGGCCACCTCCCTCCAGAGGCTGTAGGGGAATGTCCTTCCTTGCTCCTTGCAGCGTTGGGTGGCTCCAGATGTTTCTTGGCTTGTGATGGCAGCACTGTGATCCCTGCCCTCCTCTTCCCACAGCCTTCGTCTCTATGTGTCTGTGTCTTCTCCTCTTCTGCCCTTATAAGAATAGTTGTCATTGGATTTAGGACCAGCAGCTCTAATCCAAGACAATCTCACCTGGAGCTCATCAGCTAATTACATCTGTAAAGACCCTTTTTTGGGCAGTACTGGGGATTGAACTCAAGAGGCATTCTACCTCTGAGCTAGACCCCCAGGCCTTTTTATTTTGAAACAAAGTCTCTCTAAGTTGCTGAGCTGGCTGGAAACTTGTGATCCTCCTGTCTCAGGCTCCCAAATACTGGGACTACAGGTGTGCAGCCACCACACCCAGCTAAGACCCTCTTTCCAAATAACTTCACATTCTGAAGTTCCAGGTGGACCTATCTCTTGGGGACCCTTCAGCTCCAGTCCAAGACCCCATTATTAAGTTCATCTTACAAATATAGAAACCGAGGCCCAGAGAGGTGAAGTCACATGGGTCTTCGATGTCAGGCAGGGACATTTGAGGGACTGACCCACCTGCTCTGAGTGCACCCTCTGAAACACGCCCCCTGCCTCCCAGGTGAACAGTGTGGACATGAAGCTGCCAGTGATGCTGGACGGGGGCCTGATCCAGGTCTCGAAGCACGGCCCAAATGTGGTGATCCAGACCGACTTTGGCCTTCAAATCACCTATGACCTCATGTACTCTGTGCGGGTCGTCATCCCCGGCAACTACTTCCAGCAGATGTGTGGCCTGTGCGGGAACTACAACGGTGATCCCAAGGATGACTTCCAGAAGCCCAACGGCTCCCAGGCAGCCAACCCCAACGACTTCGGCAACTCGTGGGAGAAGCCAGTGCCTGACTCCCCCTGTGTGCCACCGCCGGAGTGCAAGCCAGAAGACGGTTGCGTCGATACGTGCAGCCCCGAGCTGACAGAGAAGTACGAGAAGGAACAATTCTGCGGGCTCCTCACCAGCCCCACCGGGCCATTGGCCTCCTGCCACCAGCTGGTGAATCCCCAGGGTCCCTTGGAAGACTGTGTCTACGATCTCTGCCAGGGTGGAGGGAACCAGACCATTCTCTGCAACAATATCCAGGCCTACGTGAGCGCCTGCCAGGCAGCTGGCGGTCAGGTGCAGCCCTGGAGGACCGAATCTTTCTGCCGTGAGTGAGGGGGACACAGACGGGTAGGAAGAGGGGAGGCTGAGGCACAGGAGGGGCAGACCCTGCATCCTGCATCTCTCCCTGGCCCCCTTCTTGCAGCGATAACGTGCCCCCCACACAGCCACTACACACTCTGTGCGGACACCTGCTCCCTGGGCTGCTCTGCTATCTCCACACCCCTCAAGTGTCCAGAGAGCTGTGCAGAGGGCTGTGAATGTGACCCAGGATTCCTCTTCAACGGCAAAGCCTGTGTGCCCATCCAGGAATGTGGCTGCCACCACAACGGTGTCTACTATGAGGTAGGAACCCAGCTGTCTGGGGCAGAACCTAGGGCTTCATCCTAGACCTCCCTGCGACTGCCCATCAGCCCCAAAGCCTGCCCACATCTCTCCTGTCTACCCTTTCCTCCTCTCCTGGCCCCTACTTTTGCTTCCTCTGGTCCAACCTCCACACAGAAGTGTGGAGACCTCTTTCTAAATATGGCCAGGATTCCTGAGGCTTTAAACCCTTTCCTGGCCACCCAGGTCAAGATTTAGCTTTTTTTCCTGGGTCTGGGCAAAGGTGGCCTTCCTGAACACAAAGATTTTTTACTCTAACTCCCTCTGCTTCTCTCCTCCACTCTCTGGCAGCACATCCTTTTTACTTAGGTAGGAAAGAGAGAGAGAGAGAGAGAGAGAAATAGAGAGAGAGAGAGAGAGAGAGAGACAGACAGACAGACAGACAGACAGACAGACAGACAGACTAGGGATTTCTGAACCTCTGAACCCAGGGGCATTCTACCACTGAACCACACCCCCAGACCAGTTTTATTTTTATTTTTGAAACAGGGTCTCACTAGGTTGATGCAAGTCTCACTACTTGCTGAGGCTGTTCTCCAATCTGCAATCCTCCTATCTCAGCCTCCCAAGTACAGGATTACAAGCATGGGTCTCCAAGCTCAGCGCTCTCTCTCTCTCTCTCTCTCTCTCTCTCTTTTTAATAGTAAAAATGTGCACCATCACACCTGGCTGCCTTTGCCCTTAATCACTATTTCACACTGCTTTTCCTACACAGCAGATGTTTAGTGGGTATCTTGGAATATTTTGGAATGAAGGAGCAAGTTAGTGTATGAAAGTGAACAATTAAACGAAACAGCTGGGCCACAGAGACAAGAGACCACACCGCCCCTTTTGTGTCCTCCTGTGCCTGTCAGAGTGGAGTTCCCCGTGCAGTCCCTGACGGCCATCCCTCTGTCCCCACAGCCGGAGCAGACGGTACTCATTGACAGCTGCCAGCAGCAGTGTGTGTGCCATGCAGGAGGTAGCATGACGTGCCAGCACCACAGCTGCAAGCCGGGGCAGGAGTGCCAGCCCTCGGGAGGTGTCCTGACCTGCGTCTCCAAAGGTGCTGGGCTGGGGCTGGGGCTGGGGACCTGGAACTGAGGGTGGCATCACACAAAGTGGGAGGTGCAGAGGGGTAGGGCTTGAGGTATCAGGCCCTAGCCTGGGTTTTTTGGGGCCAAGTACAGAGATCATCTAGTGTGAGAGTCAAGGAGCCTTGGGGAGGGGGTTCCAGGCTGTGGGGACCTTCAGGACTTGATTTCCGAGGACAAATGTCAGAGGCCCTCGGATAAGATAGGGACAGGCAAACTTTTTCTGTCAAGAGCCAGATGGTAAGTATTTAAGCTTGCAGGCCTCACAGGCTCATTCACAATCGCTCAACTGCCATTGTGAATGAAAGCAACCAGAGACTAAGCAAAACAAGAGTTGTGGCCCCAATCAACTTTATTTATAAAAAGAGGCAACCATTGGTGCCATACTTGGCTGACAGTTCAGGGTTTCAGATGCCAGCAACAAGTGGCAGAAGAGACTGGGACACTGGAGGACAGGGGTAGAAAGCAGAGTTCTGAGGTCTCAGGCAGAGCCTCCTTAGACTGTGGCAAAGACCTCCCCAAGCTGGGACCTTGACTATGGGAGTCCCTGCAAGTGGAGAGTCAGGATTTCTAGGCAGTCTCAGACATAGAATCCTCAAACTAGTAAGCTGGGCATGGTGGTGCACAGTTGGAATCCCAGTACTTGGGAAAATGAGACAAGAGAATTGCAGGTTCACAGCCAGCCTCAGCAACATGAGGCTATCTGCAACTTAGTGAGACCTTGTTTCAGGAAAAAAAAAAAAAGACTGGGGGTGTAGCTCAGAAGTAGAATGCCCCTGGGTTCAATCCCTAGTAACACACACACACATACACACACACACACACACACACACACACACACACACACACACACACGGATTCCCAAACTAAATCTGCAACACAGAGCCCCCACCCCCAAGAGCTGGTTTCTCCCCACAAAGATTAAAGACTGGAACCCCCCAGAACACTGGGACCCTCAGGGCTGATGAACAGGATAACAGAGACTCCCACGAATGGGGGTATGTCAGCAGAGTTCAGTCAGGAGTAGAACAGCACACAATCATATGCAGAGGGAAAGTTTATGTAAAGAATGATTTATCCAAGCCGGGCGTGGTGGCACATGCTTGTAATCCCAGCATTTGGGAGGCTGAGACTGGAGGATCCGGGTTTGCAGCCACCCTCAGCTACCTAGTGAGGCACTCTGCAACTTAGTGAGACCCTGTTTCAAAATAAAGAATGAAAAATAGGGCTGGGGCTGTAGCTCAGAGGTAGAATGCCCCCGGGTTCCATCCTCAGTACCGCAAAAGAAAAAAAGAAAGAAAGAAAAAGCCAGGCGTGGTGGCACACGCTTGTAATCTCAGCATTTGGGAGGCTGAGACTGGAGGATCCAGGTCCTCGGCCACCCTCAGCTACCTAGTGAGGCACTCCAAAACTTATTCTTTATAAAGAATAAAAAGTAGGGCTGGGGGTATAGCTCAGAGGTAGAATGCCTCTGAGTTCAATCCCCAGTACCTTAAAAAAAAACAATGATTTATCCAGTAACACACACACACACACACACACATACACACACACACACACACCTGCAGAATGGTTTAGCTGGGTATGGTGGTGCATGCCTGTAATCCCAATATTTTGGGAGGCTAAGAAAGGAGGATCTCAGGTTTGAGACCAGCCTCGGCAACTAAGCAAGACTCTCAGCAATCTAATAAGAGTCTTTCAAAATGAAATATAGAGCCGGGCGTGGTGGCGCACGCTTGTAGTCCCAGCATTCGGGAGGCTGAGACCAGAGGATCCGGGTTCGCGGCCAGCCTCAGCTACCTAGTGAGGCACTCCGCAACTTAGTGAGACCTGGTTTCAAAATAAAGAATAAAAAATAGGGCTGGGGGTATAGCTCGGAGGTAGAATGCCCCTGGGTTCAATCCCTAGTGCCGCAAAAAAAAAAAAAAAAAAGAAATATAAAATGGTACTGGAAGTGTATATTGGGGGTAGAATGAGACTGCCTCCCCCCAAAAATAAGAATGATTCACAGGTAGAGCCCTATTCCAGCATGTATAAGGTTCTGGGATGGATCCCCAGCATGAAAAAAAAAAAAGAGGGAAAAGAAAAGACTAGAGAATTATTTACTACTAGCCGGGCGTGGTGGCGCAAGCTTGTAATCCCAGCATTTGGGAGGCTGAGACTGGAGGATCTGGGTTCTCAGCCAGCCTCAGCTACCTAGTGAAGTACTCCACAACTTAGTGAGACCCTGTTTCAAAACAAAGAATAAAAAAATAGGGCTGGGATTATAGCTCGGAGGTAGAATGCCCCTGAATTCAATCCCCAGTACCACAAGAAGAAGAAGAAGAAGAAGAAGAAGAAGAAGAAGAAGAAGAAGAAGAAGAAGAAAAAAAAAAAAAAAAAAAAAAAAAAAAAAAAAAAAAAAAAAAAAAAAAAAAAAAAAAAAAAAAAAAAAAAAAAAAAAAAAAAAAAAGAAGAAGAAGAAGAAGGAGAATTATTTACTACTAATAGGGGATTAACTACCGGAGTAAAGGGAGCTGGGTGAAGTGGTGCACACCTATGATCTCAGAGACTTGGGAGGCTGAGACAGGAGGATTGCAAGTTCAAGGTCAACCTGGACAATTTAGCAAGACCCTGTCTCAAAAGAAAATAGAAAGAGCTGAGGATGTAGCTCAGTGGTAGAGCAAACCTAGGTACAATCCCCAGTACTCCCCACTTCTAAAAGTTGGAACAGGGACCACTGAGGAATTCAAGCAGACCAGATACAGAGTACTTTCCCTCAGGGCTAAAGCAGAACACCAGAGGAGGGCAGAAATTGGGAAGAAGAGCTCCCTGGAGAGGGTGCTGCTGTAGCCCACAGGGTGGCAGAAAAGGTCAAGCAGGCTGGAGCCAACAGGAAGGACACCCCCACTGGGGGGCTGGCAAACTCAGTGGGAAGCTGCCAGCTGGGGCCAGAGAAACCCATCGAGCACAAGTCCCAAATAGTATGTTCCTGGCCCACTGGCAGGAAAGAGGAGCAGAGCTGGTCCCAAGCCCAGAGCCACAGACTCGCCCTCCTCGGCGACTCTCCAGCGCCCTCTAGTGGCAAATATTAGCTTTGTGGGCAAATTTAGAAGGGCAATAAATTGGTAAGTAGCCCACAGGAGACAGAAGGGAGTTCAAAGGCTGCCCTCTAGCACAACGGATTCCAAAACCTGGAGTCGGAGATACAATGACCCCACAGGCTTGGACGCAGAAGCCCTCCTGAACATGAGACCCCTGAGCCCAGTATAGTGATGCATACTTATAATCCCAGTACTTGGGAGGATCCGGGTTCACGGTCAGCCTCAGCTACTTAGTAAGGCTCTCCGCAACTTAGTGAGACCCTATTTCAAAATAAAGAATAAAAAATAGGACTGGGGGTGTATCTCAGAGGTAGAATGCCCTTGGGTTCAATCCCCAGTACTGCAAAAAAAAAAGAAACAAACACACACACACACACACACACACACACACACACACACACACACGTCTATAATCCCAGTACTTTTTGTGTGTGTGTGTGGTACTGGGGATTGAACTCAGGGGCATTCTATCTCCAAGCTATACCCTCAGCCCTATTTTTTATTCTTTATTTTGAAACCGAGTCTCACTAAGTTGCAGAGTACCTCACTAGGTAGCTGAGGCTGGCCGCGAACCCGGATCCTCCCTTCTCAGCCTCCCGAATGCTGGGATTACAAGCGTGCGCCACCACGCCCGGCTAATCCCAGTACTTGAGAGGCTGAGACAGAGGGGCCTCAGGTTTGAGACCAGCCTCAGCAAGTTAGCAAGATCCTGTTTCAAAAATATATATATTAAAAAAATAAAATCCACACTGGGAATGTGGCTCAGAGGTAGAATGCCTTTGGTTTCAATCCAAAAGGAAAGGAGGAAGGAAGGAAAGAAGGAAGGAAGGAAGGAAGGAAGGAAGTCTAAGGCTAGATGAAACAACCCCAGGGATGGGGTCTTGTGCTACAGGACCCCCTGGCCATAAGACTTAGATATGGAGATTCCAGAGTCAGTAAATGAAATGTTGGGACCTCAGCACTGGATTCTCACCAGAAAGTTCCCCAAGATCCTGGTCTTGGGCATGAGATTAAGAATCTGGGATCTTTTTTTTTTTTTTTTCTTTTTCGGTACCGGGGATTGAACTCAGGGGCATTCTACCTCCGAGCTACATCCTCAGTCCTATTTTTATTCTTTATTTTGAAACAGAGTCTTACTAAGTTGCAGAGTGCCTCACTAGGAAGCTGAGGCTGGCTGCAAACCCGGATCCTCTGGTCTGGGATCTGGGATCTCAAGCATGGATGCCCTCAAGGCTGGCACAGGGACCCATAACACACAGGTGTCAACCTGAGTCCCCTGGGTCTCCTGGGACTGAGATTTCAATCGAGGGAAACTTGGATCCTGGGTATTAGCTTCAGGGACCTCAAGACCTGGGTCTCAGACAGCAAACTGTGGGGCCTGGCCTCAGATGTGGAGACCACCTACACCTGGACTGTGGACACGGTCCATCATAGGGCCCGTGAGCCTTGGAGGCACTCCTAGGGCCTAGTCTTGGGCAAACTCTAGGATCTAGGTCTTAGGTGTGAGGATCCCGGAACCTGGTCTTACCTGTGGCAACCTTCAGAGCCAACCTCCCTGGCACAGACTGGTGCACATTCTGGGGAGAAGCCAGATTTATGGTCCCCTTAAGTTCCCCTCTTCTCTCTCTGCAGACCCATGCCACAGTGTGTCATGCCGGCCACAGGAGACGTGCAAAGAGCAGGGTGGCCAGGGCGTGTGCGTGCCCAACTACGAGGCCGTGTGCTGGCTATGGGGTGACCCACACTACCAATCCTTCGATGGCTGGACATTTGACTTCCAGGGCACCTGCACCTATGTGCTGGCGACAGTCGACTGCCCAGGAGTCAGCGCCAATGACCTGACGCCCTTCACTGTCACCACCAAGAATGAGAACCGGGGCAACCCTGCCGTGTCTTATGTGAGGGAAGTCACCGTGACCACCCTCGGCACCAACATCTCCATTAATAAGGGCGAGAACGGCAAAGTCCGGGTATGTATGACAGGATGGTCCCCTGAGTGTCCCTCCCCGTGAGCAGAGGAGTCCTGACAGCCACAGTTAGGACCTCGAAGTTCTCTGTCTTCACCTAGGTGGAAAAAAAGGGCAACAACAATAATAATTATAGCAAACCATCAGCCTTTCACTGGAAATTCAGTCTAACGCTGTCCTAAGGGCTTTAACCTAGGGCCCCCAGACCCTCCTCCGTATGAGCTCTGTGCTGTTAGGCAAGTGACTTGCCTCGGTGGGTTTCAGCATCTGTATCTGTGAAATGGGCATCGCCACAGGTGCTGCCCACAGAAGGTGGCTCCGGTGCAGGGCTCAGCCCAGAGTCTGGCCCAGTAAGCGCCTTGCGTGTTTTTGAGGGCACACATGAGAGGTCAGGGAGAGGGAGAAAGAAGAGACAGCCACCCTTTCTGCCTGGGGAAATGAAGATGTAGATTAACCGTTGCTCACAGGGAGCTGGGGAGGTGTGGAGCAGGAGAGGCACTGAGTGAGGGTAAGTGAGTAGACACAGGAGAGAGGGAGGGAAGCGGGGAGGCACAGACAGAGAAGGACCCAGAGAGAAAACGCAGAGACAGATCCAGGCGAAGAGAGAGAGGCACCAGAAAAAGAAGATGTGAGGACTCATTCCCCAGGGCCTGGATGAGAACAGGTGTCCACAACGTTTGTCAAACGACTATATGACTGTCAGTCAGGAGGGAGACCTTGGCAGCTGCCAGCCCCTGGCAAGATGAGGGAGGCTAGGGCTACAGCTGGGGCCTCCCCGATACACGTGACCCCCGTTTGCTTCCCTCCCCCAGGTGAATGGTGTGCTGACGGCCTTACCAGTCTCTGCAGCCGGTGGGCGGATTTCGGTGACCAACGGTGGCTCAAAGGCTGTGCTAGTGACTGACTTCGGGCTGCAAGTCACCTATGACTGGAACTGGCGTGTGGAGGTGACACTGCCCAGCAGCTACCACGGCGCCGTGTGTGGGCTCTGTGGGAACATGGACAAAAACCCCAACAATGACAAAGTGTTCCCTAACGGCACCCTGGCTCCTTCAATGGCCGCCTGGGGCGGCAGCTGGCGAGTTCCAGTCTGGGACCCGCTTTGCTGGGACGAATGTCAAGGGTCCTGCCCCACGTGCCCCGAAGACAAGCTGGACAAGTATGAGGGTCCCGGCTACTGTGGACCTCTGGTCCCTGGCTCTGGGGGCCCCTTCAAAGCCTGCCACGCCCACGTGCCGCCTGAGAGCTTCTTCCAGGGCTGCGTGCTGGACGTCTGCCTGGGTGGCGGCGCCAACGACATCCTGTGCCAGGCGCTGGCTACCTATGCTGCCGCCTGCCAGGCCGCTGGGTTCCTTGATGAGGACTGGAGGACGCAGGTTGGCTGTGGTGAGTGTCGGGGGAATGAAGCGGAGGCTGGGGCTGGGAGGTTTCACTCCAGGCCTGGCGGGTCTCTCCATTTGTTTCTCTCTGCGCCTGTCTCTTGGTGTTTCTCTGTGTGTCTCCTTTTGATTTTCTCTCTCTGTCTCTGCTTTTCATTCTCTGTCTGTCCTTTGTCCCTGGATCTGTGTGTGTGTGTGTGTGTGTGTGTGTGTGTGTGTGTGTGTGGTACTAGGGATTGAACCCAGAGACAATCTATCCCCCAGTCCTTTTTTTTGTTTTGTTTTGTTTTGTTTGCGGTACTGGGGATTGAACTCAGGGGCATTCTACCTCTGAGCTATACCCCCAGCCCTATTTTTTATTCTTTATTTTGAAACCAAGTCTCACTAAGTTGCGGAGTGCCTCACTAGGTAGCTGAGGCTGGCCACGAACCCGGATTCTCCGGTCTCAGCCTCCCGAATGCTGGGATTACAAGCGTGCACCACCATGCCCGGCCCCCAGTCCTTTTTTTTTTTTTTTTTTTTTTTCAGGCCCGGGGTTACAAGTTGGGTGATTTTCTTCCCACGCCTCACCCCCCCCCCCCTTTTTTTTTTTTTTTTTTTTTTTTTTTTTTTTTTTGCGGTACTGGGGATTGAACTCAGAGGCGTTCTACCTTCGAGCTACACTCCCAGCCCTATTTTTTACTCTTTATTTCGAAACCGGGTCTCACTAAGTTGTGGAATGCCTCACTAGGTAGCTGAGGTTGGCCGCGAACCCGGATCCTCGGGTCTCAGCCTCCCGAATGCTGGGATTACAAGCGTGCGCCACCACGCCTGGCTCCCCAGTCCTTTTTTATTCTTTATTTTGAAACAGGTTCTTTCTTACTAGGTTGCTGAAAGTCTTGCTATTGCTGAGGCTGTCCTCTAACCTGTGATCCTCCTGTCTCAGCCTTTTAAGTACAGGGATTACAGGCATGTACCACCATGCCTGGCTTCTCTCTCTTTCTCTCTGTGTCTTTTGTTGTTGTACTGGGGATTGAACCCAGGGGTCTTTTACCTCCAAACTCCACCCCCGGCCCCTTTTATTTTTATTTATTCATTTATTTTTGTGGTACTATGAATTGAAAACCCAAGGGCATTCTACCCCTGAGCTATACTCCCAGACCTTTTTTTTTTTTTTTTTAAATTTTGAAACAGGGTCTTGCTAAATTGCAGAGGGCCTCACTGAGTTGCTGGGGCTGGCCTTGAACCTATAATCCTCTTACCTTGGCCTCCCAAATACTGCAATTATAGGCTCCTATTTATTTATTTATTTATTTATTTATTTATTTGGTTCTGGGGATTGAACTCAGGGGCATTCTACCTCCAAGCTATACCCCCAGCCCTATTTTTTTTTTTTTTTTTTTTTTGCGGTACTGGGGATTGAATTCAGGGGCATTCTACCTCCGAGCTACACCCCCAGCCCTATCTTTTATTCTTTATTTTGAAACCGAGTCTCACTAAATTGCGGAGTGCCTCACTAGGTAGCTGAGGCTGGCCGTGAACCCGAATCCTCCGGTCTCAGCCTCCCAAATGCTGGGATTACAAGCTTAGCCACCACACCCGGCCCTATTTTTTATTCTTTATTTTGAAACCAGGTTTCACTAAGTTTTGGAGTGCCTCACTAGGTAGCTGAGGCTGCCCTCGAACCCCGAACCTCCGGTCTCAGCCTCCCAAATGCTGGGATTACAAGCCTGCGCCACCACACCCAGCTCCCTTTTATTTTTTAATAAAATAAAAATTATAGTCTCCCTTTATTCTGAAACAGGGTCTTGCTAAAATGCTGAGGATCTTGCTAAATTGATGAGGCTGGCCTCAAACCTGTGATCTTCCTAGCTCAGCATCGCATCCCAAATACTAGGATTACAGAAGTGTGCCACCAAGCTCAGCTTCTGTGTCTCTTGCTCTCTTTCCTGGTCATCCTTTGTCTCCCTCTGTCTCTGTCTCTTCCCACCCTGTCCCCAGACCCCACTCCAACACTATTCTCTTTCTCTCCCTCCCACTCCCTTCCCACCCACAGAAATCTCCTGCCCTGACAACAGCCACTATGAGCTCTGCGGCCCTCCCTGCCCAGCCAGCTGCCCGTCCCCTGCACCTCCCACGACCCCAGCTGTGTGCGAGGGCCCCTGTGTGGAGGGCTGCCAGTGCGACAAAGGCTTCGTGCTGAGCGCTGAGCGCTGTGTTCCCCTGGACAGCGGCTGCGGCTGCTGGGCCAACGGCACCTACCACCAACCAGGCAGCACGTTTTGGACTGATGCCACCTGCTCCCAGCGGTGCCTCTGCCAGCCTGGGGATGGCTCACTGGTCTGCACTCCTGCCAGCTGTGGACTGGGCAAAGAGTGTGCCTTGCTGTCTTCTGGCCAGCATGGCTGCCAACCTGTCAGCACGGCTGAGTGCCAGGCCTGGGGCGACCCCCATTACATCACCCTGGATGGGCACCGATTCGACTTCCAAGGCACCTGCGAGTACCTGCTGAGCGCGCCCTGCCAGGAGCTACCCAAGGGGACTGAGAACTATACTGTGACCGTAGTGAACGAGCACCGGGGCAGCCAGGCCGTCAGCTACACCCGCAGCGTCACTCTGCACATCTATGGCCACAACCTGACCCTCAGTGCCCGCTGGCCCCGGAAGCTACAGGTGAGGAGGGCTGTGCCCAGACAGGTGCACCTGCCAGCCCTGGGGCGGCGTGAGACAAGAAGGGGTAAGCCACTCCCCAGAGCGCCTTGCACAACTTAGCAGGGAGAGTAGAGAAGTACAGTCCTTCCAGCCAGGTGGCTTGGAGCAGTGGCTTCTTGCTCTCTGAACCTTAGTTTATTCCTCTGTAAAAATGGGTCTTCATAAGATAACTGCTTCATAGTAGCCTAAGGGGTCAGTGATGCTGTATCTACAGATGATGATGATGATTTTGTGATACTGGGGATTGAACCCAGGGGTATTATACCTCCGAGCTACACCTCCAGCTCTATTTTATTTTTATTTTGAAACAGTTCTCGCTTGGTTGCTGAGAGTCTCATTACTTGTTGAGGCTGTCCTCAAACCTGCAATCCTCCTGTCTCAGCTTCCCAAGCACTGGGATTACAGGTGTGTGCCATCACACCCAGCTTATGCTTATGCTTATGCTTATGATTATGATTATTATAAGAGAGGTTACCTGGGGTTTATGGCACCTGCCTGTAATCCTCGTACTTGGAAGGCTGAGACAGGAGGATTGCAGATTCCAAGCCAGCCTCGGCAACTTAGTAAGACCCTCAGCAACTTAATGAGACTCTATTTCAAAATAAAAAGTAAAATAAGGCTGAGAGATGCAGCTAGGAGGTAGAATGCCTCTGGATTTGATCCCAGTGCCACAAAAAATAAATAAATAAATAAAAAAGTGAGAGAGGAGGAGGAGATCATGGCTTAGGGTTCACCTCTAGTAGGTGGTGGAGACAGGATTAGAACCTAATTGTGAGCCAGGCGTGGTGGCGCATGCTTGTAATCCCAGCATTCAGGAGGCTGAGACCGGAGGATCCGGTTTCGAGGCCAGCCTCAGCTACCTAGTGAGGCACTCTGCAATTTAGTGAGACTCGGTTTCAAAATAAAGAATAAAAAATAGGGCTGAGGGGGTAGCTCGGAGGTAGAATGCCCCTGAGTTCAATCCCCAGTACCACACACACACACAAAAAAAAGAACCTAATTGTGCCACTCCCCACCCCCACCCCGCCCGCAGGTGAACGGCGAGCTTGTGGCACTGCCCTTCGAGCTGTCCTCCAGCCTGCACGCGTACCTGGACGGCACCGACGTGGTGGTGACCACGGTCTTCGGCCTCTCGCTGACTTTCGATGGCAACAGCTTGGTGCGCCTGCATGTGCCAGCGGTGTACGCGGGCGCCCTCTGTGGCCTGTGCGGCAACTACAACAAGAACCCCGCGGACGACCTGACAGCGGTGGGCGGGGACCCCAGCCGCTGGCAGGTGGGCGGCAGCCAGGGCTGCGGGGAGTGCGTGCCCGGGCCGTGCCCGTCGCCCTGCACGCCGGAGCAACAGAAGCCCTTCCGCGAGGCCTGCGGCGTCATCTCGGACCCTCACGGCCCACTGGCAGCCTGCCACAGCCTGGTGCCGCCCGCACAGTACTTTGAGGCCTGCTTGTTGGACGCCTGCCAGGCGCAGGGCCATCCAGGAGGCTTGTGCAGTGCTATAGCTGCCTATGTGGCCACCTGCCAGGCCGCTGGAGCCCAGCTCGAGGAGTGGAGGTCGCCCAGCTTCTGTCGTGAGTACTGATCTATGGATGGTCCCCACTATAGTGGTCTCCCCTGCCCAGGACTCCCGGAGAGAGCCTTCCTGCTTCCCTGGAACTCAGGGCCCATCCTCCCTCCCCCAAGCCAGGGATCTCTAATTAGAGATCCTCCTTGGCATTCACACACTGAAATACTCCAGGTCAGGTATGGCAGTGGCAGGGACCCAGTCAAAAACTCAGGGTCTGCGGGGCATGGTGGGCACACCTGTAATCCCCATACTCAGAAGGCTAAGACAGGAGGATAGGAGGTTCGAGTTCAGGGTCAGCAACTTATTGAGACCCCATTTCAAAATAAAAAATTTAAAAGCCAGATGTGGCTCACACCTCTCATCCCAGTACTTGGGAGACTGAGACAGGAGGATTCCAGGTTCGAAATCTGCAATCAACTTATCAAGGCCCTCCGAAATTTAGTGAGATCCTGTTTCAAAATTCAAAATAAAGAGCTGGATGTGGTGGCACACGCTTGTAATCCCAGCATTTGGGAGGCTGAGACCGGAGGATCCAGGTTCGAGGCCAGCCTCAGCTACCTAGTGAGGCACTCCGCAACTTAGTGAGACCTGTTTCAAAATAAAGAATAAAAAAAAAAAAAAAGGGCTGGGGGTGTAGCTCGGAGGTAGAATGCCCCTGAGTTCAATCCCCAGTACTGCAGAAAAAGAAAAAAAAAAATTTCAAAATAAAGCCGGGCGTGGTGGCGCATGCTTGTAATCCCAGCATTTGGGAGGCTGAGACTGGAGGATCCCCGTTCATGGTCAGTCTCAGCTACTTAGTGAGGCTCTCTGCAACTTAGTGAGACCCTGTTTCAAAATAAAGAATAAAAAAATAGGGCTGGGGGTATAGCTTGGAGGTAGAATGCCCCTGAGTTCAAGCCCCAATACCGCAAAAAATTAATAAATAAATAAAATAAAAATAGGGCTGGGGGGCCGGATGTGGTGGCGCACGCTTGCAATCTCAGCATTTGGGAGGCTGAGACCGGAGGATCCGGGTTCGCGGCCAGCCTCAGCTACCTAGTGAGGCACTCCGCAACTTAGTGAGACCCGGTTTCAAAATAAAGAATAAAAAATAGGCCTGGGGGTATAGCTCGGAGGTAGAATGCCCCTGAGTTCAATCCCCAGTACTGCAAAAAAAAAAAAAAAAAAAAAAGGGCTGGGGGAACCGGGCATGGTGGTGCACACTCGTAATCCCAGTACTTGGGAGGCTGAGACAGGAGCATCCAGGTTCACGGCCAGCCTCAGCTACTTAGTGAGGTCCTCCGCAACCTAGTGAGACCCCGTTTCAAAATAAAGAATAAAAAATAGGGCTTGGGGTGTAGCTTAGAGGTAGAATGCCCTTGAAAATTAAGAAAAAAAAGTAGTGCTTGGTCAGGTTAACACACACCCAGGTAGGAGAGATCTAGTCTGTACACACACCTGCAACCCCATACGGAGTCCCCCATCACATGTTCTGTCTCAGAGCCCTAAACTCCTTAGCCCAGGCAGGTGCTCCCGCTAGGGGCTTCCTCCTAGCCCGCACCCTCGTACCTCCCTGACTTGTCCCTGTTGTGTCCCCACAGCCGTCCAGTGCCCTGCCAACAGCCACTATGAGCTTTGTGGCAACTCCTGTCCAGTGAGCTGCCCGAGCCTTTCGGCCCCCGAGGGCTGTAAGCCCACCTGCCGCGAGGGCTGCGTCTGTGACGCCAGCTTTGTGCTTAGTGGCGACACCTGTGTGCCTGTGGGCCAGTGCGGCTGCCTCTATGATGGCCGCTACTACCCTCTGGGTGAGGCCTTCTACCCGGGCCCGGAGTGTGAGCGGCGCTGTGAGTGCGGGCCAGGTGGTGTGGTCAGCTGCCAAGAGGGTGAAGCCTGCGGGCCCTATGAGGAGTGCCGGATAGATGATGGTGTCCAGGCATGTCACCCCACGGGCTGTGGACGCTGCCTGGCCAACGGAGGTATCCACTACGTCACACTGGACGGGCGCGTCTATGACCTGCATGGCTCCTGCTCCTACATCTTGGCCCAAGTCTGCCACCCGAAGCCTGGGGATGAGGACTTTGCCATCGTACTTGAGAAGGACGCACTCGGAAAACCCCAGCGCATTCGGGTTACTGTGGCTGACCAGGTTGTAATCCTGGCTCGAGGGCCACAGGTGAGTGGTATGACCCTGCCCTGTGACCCCTGACCTGTCGTGTGTGTGTGTGTGTGTGTGTGTGTGTGTGTGTGTGTGTGTTGGGGGGATACTGGGGATGGAACCCAGGGGCATTCTACTTCTGAACTATACCCCCAGCCCTATTTTATTGTTTATTTATTTATTTATTTTTTGCGGTACTGGGGATTAAACTCAGTGGCACTCTACCTCCAAGCTATACCCCCAGCCCTATTTTTTACTCTTTATTTTGAAACAGGGTCTCACTAAGTTTCGGAGTGCCTCACTAAGTAGCTGAGGCTGGCCACGACCCCAGATCCTCTGGTTTCAGCCTCCCAAATGCTGGAATTACAAGTGTGCACCACCACACCCAGCCTATTTTATTGTTTCTTTGGAAATGGGGTCTCACTAAGTTGCAGAGGGCCTTACTAAATTGCTGAGGCTGGCCTCAAACCTGCAATCCTCCTGCCTCAGCCTCCCAAGTACTGGGATTATAGGCATGCACCACTACACACAGCTTATTTTTTATTATTTATTTATTTATTTATTTATTTATTTGTGTGTGTGTGTATTTTGTGTGTGTGAACCCAGAGGGATTCTACCTCCGAGCTACACCCTGAACCCTATTTTATTTTTATTTGGAAACAGGGTCTTGCTAGGTTGATGCAAGTCTTACTACTTACTGAGGCTGTCCTTGAACCTGCAATCCTCCTGCCTCAGCAGCTCTGGCTTCAAACCTGCTATCCTTCTATCTCAGCCTCCCAAGTACTGGGATTACAGGCATGTGACACCATGCGTGGCTCTAATGTATTTTTTATTTGGAAACAGGGTCTCGCTAAGTTGCTGAGGCCAGCCTCAAGTGAGTGATCCTCCAGTCACAGCCTCCCAAGTATTGAGGTTACAGATGTGTGCCATGCCACACCATGCCCTGCCAACCTGAGGCTTTTGAAGGAAATGTGACTCCCCCCATAGGGAGAGAGCTCTGCCTGAAGGTCTGAGAAGCCCCGGCTCCATGCTGGGGGTATGAGAGGTATGATTTCTGACCCCTCTGACCCTTCTGCCCAGGTCACCGTGGATGGCGAGGCTGTGGCCCTGCCTGTGTCTGCGGGCCACGTGCGGGTGACAGCAGAAGGCCGAAACATGGTTCTGCAGACGACCAAGGGGCTGCGCCTTCTCTTCGATGGTGACACCCACGTCCTCATATCCATCCCCAGTCCCTTCCATGGCCGGGTCTGTGGCCTCTGTGGGAACTTCAATGGCAACTGGAGTGATGATTTTGTCCTGCCCAATGGCCTGGCGGCCTCCAGCGTGGAGGCCTTTGGGGCCGCGTGGCGGGCACCCTACTCCTCCCAGGGCTGCAGTGAGGGGTGCGGACCCCAAGGCTGCCCCGTGTGCTTGGCAGAAGAGACTGCAGCCTACGAGAACAACCAGGCCTGCGGGCGGCTCCGCGACCCCCACGGCCCCTTCGCCACCTGCCACAGCGTGCTGAGTCCTTCTGAATACTTCCGCCAGTGTGTATACGACCTGTGTGCCCAGAAGGGTGACAAAGACTTCCTCTGCCGCAGTCTGGCAGCCTACACGGCGGCCTGTCAGGCAGCCGGTGCATCTGTAAAGCCATGGAGGACAGACAGCTTCTGCCGTGAGTGTCTGGGGTTCCTTCCCTGGTACAATGCTCCCTCTAGCTCCTCCCACAGCCTCCTCTGTGGTTTCTCTCCTCCGACTCTCAGATCCCGAACCTTGCCTTCACTTCTTCCCTAGCACTCTTTCTGTGGTGATCTGAGACAGTGTTGGGCAGATCAGAAGCCCAGGTAAAAGCCTGAGTCTAGCTGGGTATGGTGGCGCAAGCCTGTAATCCCAGTACTTGAGAGGCTAAGACAGGAGGATCATAGGTTTAAGGCCATCGTCAGTGGCTTAGCAAGACCCTCGGCAACTTAGCAAGACACTGTTTCCAAATAAAAAATAAAATAGGACTAAGGGTCTAGCTCAGAGGTAGAATGCCCCTGGGTTCAATCCCAAGTACCAAAACAAAAAAACAAACAGAACAAAAACATGCCTGAGTCTGAGGCTCACCCCCCCCACCCGCTCAGGACAGGGCCCTGGCCATTGGACTTTACCTCTCCAACCAGGACTTTACCTCTTCTTTGAATCGCCAGGGCAGGGACATGACCCACTCACACTCTCCAGGACAAGACAGTGTGCTTAGCCAGGACAAGGCAGTGTGCTTAGCAGGGCCTCACTGTAGATCTTTCCCAGGTCCTCAGAGCCCTGTTTTTCTCCTGTCCCAGCTTGACCTCCCCCTGCCCTCTCCACCCCACCTCAGCCCCCTTGTCTATCCTTCCCCCAGTGCAGCATCACTTTGAGCCCTTGCTGAGCTCACAGCCAGTGGGACACTTGGGTCCGCAGCAGCGCCCAGCCCAGGGCTGGGTGTGCAGCAGGTTCCCTAGGTATTCAGTGCGCTGGAGGCTGACCCCGCCCTGCCCCTCTCTCTGCAGCGCTGCAGTGTCCCGCCCACAGCCACTACTCCGTCTGCACGCGCTCCTGCCAGGGCTCCTGCGCCGCGCTCTCGGGCCTCTCGGGCTGCACCACCCGCTGCTTTGAGGGCTGCGAGTGTGACGACCGCTTCCTGCTGTCCCAGGGTGTCTGCATCCCCGCCAAAGACTGCGGCTGCGTCCATGATGGCCGATACTTGCCGGTGGGTGAGCGGGGGAGGGGGGGGCCTCCAGGTGGGCAGAGGCAGGTGGGGGCCTCCAGGGAGAGACTCAGAGCTTCTAGGCTGATCTGCTCAGGAAATGGGGACAGAGGACTCACCACCACTTCCCAGCTATGTGACTTGGTGTGGGTAACCTCCCCGTATTAGTTTCCTGTGGCTGCTGTAACAAATTATGCTAGACCTGGATAATTTCTGTTCCTTAAAACAAGAGAAGTTAAGCCGGGCGTGGTGGCGCACGCTTGTAATCCCAGCATTCGGGAGGTTGAGACCGTAGGATCCGGGTTCGCGGCCAGCCTCAGCTACCTAGTGAGGCACTCCGCAACTTAGTGAGACTCGGTTTCAAAATAAAGAATAAAAAATAGGGCTGGGGGTATAGCTCGGAGGTAGAATGCCCCTGAGTTCAATCCCCAGTACCGCCAAAAAAAAACACAAGAGAAGTTAATTTTCCCTCAGTTCTGAAAGCCCGAAAGAAGCCAAAGGTCAGGATCCCTGGCTGCAATCACAGTGCTAGCAGGATGGCACTGTCTCTGAAGGCTGCAGCAGAGAGTATCTTTTCCTTGCTTCTTCCACCTTCTGGTGACCACACCCTCCAATCTCTTCCATGAGTCATAAACTCTCCCTCTGCCTCCCTCACATTGCTATGTTCCCCCCCCTTTATTGGGGGGGTACTGGGGTTGAACTCAGGAGCATTCTACCTCCGAGCTACACCCCATTCCTATTTTTTTATTCTTTATTTTGAAACAGGGTCTCACTAAGTTGTGAAGTGCCTCACTAGGTAGCTGAGGCTGGCCTCGAACTCGGATCCTGTGGTCTCAGCCTCCCAAATGCTGGGATTACAAGTGTGCGACACCACGCCCAGCCAATATGTTCCCCCTTTTTACAAAGAAAGAAATGATGACATAGAGCTGTCCAAAGCTACTGATTAACAATCGGTTGTAATGTGTACCACTTGCAAACAGAGCCAAAGCTCCACCTTTCCTTCAGGTTGCCCCACCTGCCCCTGCAAGCCTCCAGGATCCCCTAGGCTAGGTCAGTGGCCTCCTCTGGACTCCCCATCCCATCCCCACCCTCTGCCTGCACCTCACCTTTCCAAAGACCCCACCTCCCCAACCCTTTGCCTGTGTCTCGCCACCTCAGCCCTGACACCTCTGTACTGGAAGTCTTGTTAGATTTGTGAATCTGGCAGTTAGCAGAGAGGTCTGGCCTTCAGATATAAATGTGGGGTCATCAGTCTAGAGAGCACAATCTGTATCCCTGGGTTCCACGTCAGGTTCAACTAACCACAGGTGGAAAATATTTTAAAGTGAACCTGCATCTGTACTAAACATGTATTGACTTTTTTTCCTTGTCATTATTCCCTAAAACATACAGTATGACAACAATTTAGGTAGCATGTACATTGTATCAGGTACCATAAATAATCTAAAGATAGTGCAGTGGTACAGGCCTGTAATCCCAGTACTTGGGAGGCTGAGACAGGATGATTGCAAGTTCAAGGCCAGCCTCAGCAATTTAGCAAGACTCTCAGCAGCCTAGCAAGACCCTGTTTTAAAACAACAACAACAAAAGGGCTGAGAGTGTAGCTCTGAGGTAGAATGCTCCTGAGTTCAACTCCCAGTACCAAAAAAAAAGGAAAGAAAGAAAGAAAAAAGGGGTGGGGGTATAGCTTGAAAGTAGATGCCCCTGAGTTTTACCTGCCTCCAACTGGGCGTGGTGGCGCACGCTTGTAATCCCAGCATTTGGGAGGCTGAGACCGGAGGATCTGGGTTCAAGGCCAGCCTCAGCTACCTAGTGAGGTACTCCGCAACTTAGAGAGACCCTGTTTCAAAAATAAAGAATAAAAAATAGGGCTGGGGGTGTAGCTCGGAGGTAGAATGCCCCTGAGTTCAATCCCCAGTACCGTAAAAAAAAAAAAAAAAAAAAAAAAAAAAAAAAATTACCTGCCTCCAGTATCAAAAACACAATGCCACTAGGTTTCAATCATGATTGCTCTGCCCTACTGGCCTCATCTAATCTAATCACCTTCCAAAGGTCCCACCTTAACCCATAGTTGGATTAAGTTCCCACCCTCTTCATATTATTAACATAAAATTGTGGGGACTAAATTCTCACATGAATCTGGGCAGACAAACCATATTCTTCTCCCTCCTTTGGTACTGGGGATTGAACCCAGGGGCAGTCTACCTCCGAGCTACACCCCCAGCCCTTTTTATTTTGAAACAGGTCTCAATAGGTTGCTGAGGGTCTCCTAAATTGCTGAGGCTGATCTGGAACCTGCGATCCTCTTGTCTCAGCCTCCCAAGTACCAGGATTACAGTCGATTGAGCGCTGCCACGCCCATCGACAAAGCGTAGCGAGTAGCCTGAGCTGGGAGAGCTGTCTCTCTCCACAAGGCACTCATCCTCCAGTGAGCTAGCCTGAGTTTATTCTCCTGGCGGTCAGGCAGGGTTCTGAGACAGAGACAGAGTGTGTGAGTGTGTGTGTGGGGGGGGCTGTCAGGTCTCCTGAGGCCTAGACATGAACCTGGCTCACCACTGCTCCTTGTGTTTGATTAACCAAGCAGAGTCTAAAGCCAGCCTGGGTCCATGGGCAGAGGAGATACTCTCCATTCCTCAATGGAAGTCCACTAGAAAATCACTGCAAGTATATACAAGGGTCAGAGAGGCTTGTGGCCATTGCTGCACTCTTGTACCACCCTAACCTGGCCCCTTTCTGTGCACAGGTGAACTCCTCCCTGCTGACCCCAGACTGCAGCGAGCGCTGTTCCTGCTCCTCCAGCTCCGGCCTGACGTGCCAGGCAGCTGGCTGCCCACAGGGCCGTGTCTGTGAGGTCCAGGCAGGAGCCCGGGACTGCTGGGTTGCCCATGGTCTCTGTTCCCTCTCTGTGGGCACCAACCTCATCACCTTCGACAGGGCCCACTATACCATCAACTCCACTGGCATCTATGAGCTCTCTTTCAGCTGCCCAAGATCACAGCAGTCCATCCCCTGGTACCGTGTGCTCGCTAATGTCCAGCGCTGCCATGGAAACGTTGGAACTGTGAGCCAGCTCCACATCTTCTTCAAGGATGGGGTGGTGACTGTGACCCACAGCAAGGGCGTGTGGGTAAGAAGCCTGGGCATGACTGGGGATAGGGGTGGGGGGCCTCAGGGGGGTGTCTCCCTTGGGCTTTCATTCTTCCTGTGGTATGTCCTACATGCCTGGCTGCTGCTGGCTGCCTTGCTCTCATCTTCCTTTTTTTTTTTTGCAGTACTGGGAATTGAACTCAGGGGCATTCTACCTCTGAGCTATACCCCCAGCCCTATTTTTAATTCTTTATTTTGAAACAAGATCTCACTAAGTTGCGGACTGCCTCACTAGGTAGCTGAGGCTGGCCTCGAACCTGGATCCTACGGTTTCAAGCCTCCCAAATGCTGGGATTACAAGCGTGCACCACCAGCTTCTCATCTTCTTTATCACTGTCTCTGCAGCTTGCTATCTGAATTTGTATTTGACTCTTGATATTTCAGACATGGTCCCTCTGCTCCAGTGGAGTTCTTGAGAAGCAAAAACACACTCCAATAACTGAATAGTTTTGGTATTAGTATTAATCAAGACTCCATTGGTTGCAAGTGACAGACAACCAACTTCAAATCGCCTGGGGCAGACATTAATTGATTGACTCACATAACTAGGAAATCCAGAAATGGGGCCTCAGGAGTGGCTGGATCCAGGCACACTGGCAATATTACCAGGAATTTATATCTCTATCTCTTAACATTTGCTCACCAAATCAGCTTCACCTCTGTTTGCCCACTACCAGGTGAATGGCATGCAAGTGGATCTCCCAGCTAAATTGTTGACATCTGTGTCAGTGAGTCGGACGCCAGATGGCTCCATACTAGTCCAGCAGACAGCGGGGGTCCAGGTCAGGTTCGGAAAAAATGGTGAAGTGTCTGTGATGGTCAGAGACGACCACGTTGACATGCTGTGTGGAGCCTGTGGAAACTTTGATGGGGACCAGACCAATGATGTGGGCCAGTCCCAGGGGAATACAGCAGTGGAGAAATGGACAGCACTCGACTTCTCCCAATGGTGAGGGATGTAGTATGGAAGCCAGGCTTCTGGGGGGAGGAGCACCTGGATCCCCACAGGAAGGGGGCAAGTTGGGTGGGTGCTTAGGTTGCAAGAGGAGATGCTAAATGTCTGTTTCTTGCAGTTACAACTGAGAATGAAGATTTCAAGACCTGACCTTCCTGGAGCTTGCAGTGGTTAAAGGATTCCCTCTGTGCCCTTGCCCTGATTGACCCCTCTGCTAACCCACTGAGGCCAAATGAGGAAGCACTGAATAAATGTCTGAAGTCAAACTGCATGCTGATGCTTCTTTTTTTTTTTTTTTTTTTTTTTTTGAGGTACTGGGAATTGAACTCAGGCGCATTCTACCTCCGAGCTACATCCCCAGCCCTATTTTTTATTCTTTATTTTGAAACAGGGTCTCACTAAGTTTCGGAGCGCCTCACTAAGTAGCTGAGGCTGGCCACAAACCCGGATCCTCCGGTCTCAGCCTCCCAAATGCTGGGATTACAAGCGTGCATCACCACGCCCAGCGCATGCTGATGCCTTCTGTCTCATCCTTTCTCATCCCCACGCATGGGGCTCTGGCGCGATGACTACAAGGGGTGAGAGGACACATGCCTGTGTGCATAGATAACGGGTAGAAGAAGATGCAGATGGCTGAGTAGGGAAGAGAGTGGATGTGGAAATAGGAAGATGTGGAAATGAATGATTAGAGGGGCGGATGGATGGGTGAGGAGATGAATCATGACATGGGGGAAGAAATGGAAGAGGGAGAGAGAAATCAATAGATTCTGGCTTTATCATTTATAGCCCTAGCAGTTTACTAAATTTATCTCCAACTCAGTTCCCTCATTGTGCGGATGGAGGTACTAGAGACTGAGCTCAGGGGCATTCTACCTCCGAGCTACACCCCCAGCCATATATATATACATATACACACACACACACACACACACACACACTTTTTTAAAATTTATTTTTTGCGGTACTGGGAATTGAACCCAAGGGCATTCTACCTCTGAGCTTCACTTCCAGTCCTTTTTTTTTTTTTTTTTTTTTGCGGTTCTGGGGATTGAACTCAGAGGCATTCTACCTCCGAGCTACATCCCCAGCCCTATTTTTTATTCTTTATTTTGAAACCGGGTCTCACTAAGTTGCAGAATGCCTCACTAGGTAGCTGAGGCTGGCCGAGAACCCGGATCCTCCGGTCTCAGCCTCCCAAATGCTGGGATTACAAGTGTGCGCCACCACACCCAGCCCTTATTCTTTATTTTTGAAACAGGGTCTCACTAAGTAACTGAGGCTGACTGAGAACCCAGATCCTACTATCTCAGCCTCCCAAGTACTGGGATTATAAGGGTGCATCACCACACCCAGCTCCCCAACCCTTTTTTTTTTTTTTTCCCCAGTATTGGGGATTGAATTCAGGGGCATTCTACCTCCAAGCTACACCCCGAGCCCTATTTTTTATTCTTTATTTTGAAACAGGGTCTCACTAAGTTGCCTCATTAGGTAGCTGAGGTGGGCCGAGAACCCGAATCCTCCAGTCTCAGCCTCCAAGCATGCGTCACCATGCCCGGCTCTTCCCAGCCCTTTTTAAATTATTTTTATCTTTTATGGTACTGAGGATGGAACCCAGGGGCCTTCTACCTCTGAGCTACACCTTCAGCCCAATTTTTTAAATCTTTATTTTGAAACGGGTTCTTACTAAGTTGCAGAGGACCTCACAAGTTGCTGAGGCTGGCTGCCAACCTGCGATCCTCCTGTCTCAGCCTCCCAAGTACTAGGATTACAAGCATGCACCACCATACCCAGCTTTTATTTTTTATTTTGAAACAAGGTCTCACTAAGTTGCTGAGCCTGGCCATCGAAACTGTGATCCTCCTGTCTCAGCCTCCCAGCCTCCCAAACACTGGAATTACAGGCATGAGCCACCATGCCTAGCTAATTTGCTTACTTACTTACTTACCTGCGAATTTATTTATTTATTTATTTATTTATTTATTTATTTATTTATTTATTTACTAGTGCTGGGAATCGAACCCAGGGGCATATTTTTTCCTTTTTTTTTTTTTTTTTTTTTTGGTACTGGGGATTGACCCAGGGGCATTCTTCCTCTGAGCTATAACCCCATCCCTATTTTTTATTCTTTATTTTGAAACAGGGTCTCACTAAGTTGCAGAGGGCCTCACTAAGTAGCTGAAGCTGGCTGGGAACCTGTGATCCTCCTGCCTCAGCCTCCCAAGTACTGGAATTACAATCATGTGCCTCCATGCCTGGCTTCCCAGTTCTATTTATTAATATACTGTAGTGGTAGGGATTGAACCCAGGGGCATTCTACCTCCAAGCTGCACCCCTAGTTTTTTTAAATTTTTATTTTGAAACAGGGTCTTGCTAGGTTGATGAGTCTCACTACTCCTTGAGGCTGTCCTTAAACTTTCAATCCTCCTGTCTCAGCCTCCCAAGTACTGGGATTATAGGCATGCACCACCACACCCAGCCCTTTTATGTTTTTATTTTATTTATTTATTTATTTTTGTGGTACTGGGGATGGAACCCAGAGGCATTTTACCTCCAAGCTATACCCCCAGTCCTATTTTTATTCTTTATTTTGAAACAGGGTCTCACTAAGTTGCGGAGGGCCTCACTAAGTAGCTGAGGCAGGCCGAAAACCTGAATCCTCTGGTCTCAACCTCCCAAGTACTGGGATTACAAGTGTGTGCCACCACGCCCGGCTCTCTCTCTCTAAATATATATATATATATTTTTTTTTGGTACTGGGGATTGAACTCAGGGGCATTCTACCTCCGAGCTATACCCTCGGCCCTTTTTTTTATTCTTTATTTTGAAACAGGTTCTCACTAAGTTGCGGAGTGCCTCACTAGGTAGCTGAGGCTGGCCGCGAACCCGAACCTCCAGTCTCAGCCTCCCAAATGCTGGGATTACAAGCGTGAGCCACCACGCCGGCTATATTTTTTATTTTAATTAATTGTTTTAATGGGGATTGAACCCAGAGGCATTCTACCTCAGAGCTACACCCTTAGCCCTATTTTTATTCCGTATTTCAAAATAGGGTCTCACTAATTTGTAGAGGGCCTCACTAAGTAACTGAAGCTGGCTGCGAATCTTCGATACTCCTGTCTCGGCCTCCCAAGTACTGGGATTACAAGCCTGTGCCACCCCGCGTGGCTCAATGCCACTTCTAAACCCTTCTCTGCTGTCTCCTCCCTAAACCTCCATCTCTAGAGCTTATACTGTCACACTTAAGTGTCTCCTCCCAATCTTCCATTTTTTTTTTTTTTTTTTTGGTGCCATGGGGGATTGAACCCAGGGGCATTCTATCTCTGAACTACACTGCCCGCCCTATTTCATTTTTATTTTGAAACAGAGTCTCAAAATAATGGGATTACAAGAGCTCACCACCAGCCAGGTGTGGTGGCCCACGCTTGTAATCCCAGCATTCGGGAGGCTGAGATCAGAGGATCCGGGTTCCCGGCCAGCCTCAGCTACCTAGTGAGGCACTCCGCAACTTAGTGAGACTCAGTTTCAAAATAAAGAATAAAAAATAGGGCTTGGGGGTATAGCTCAGAGGTAGAATGCCCCTGAGTTCAATCCCCAGTACCGAAAAAAAAAAAAAAAGCGCACCACCATACCTGGCTCATTTATTTATTTATTTATTGTGGTGCTGGAGATTGAAGCCATGAACATTCTACCTCTAGCTATACTCCCAGACTTATTTTATTTTTTATTTGGAAACAGAGTTTCCCTAAATTGCTGAGAGTTTTGCTAAGTTGCTGAAGCTATCTTCGAACTTGGGATCCTCTTGTCTCAGCCTCCCAGGAGGATCACAGGCTCGAAGTCAGCTTCAGCAATTTATTGGGAACTTGTTTCAAAATAAAAAATAAAGCCAGCGTGGTGGTGCACGCTTGTAATCCCAACATTTGGGAGGCTGAGACCGGAGGATCTGGGTTTGAGGCCAGCCTCAGCTACCTAGTGAGGCCCTCCGAAACTTAGTGAGACCCTGTTTCAAAATAAAGAATAAAAAATAGGGCTGGGGAGCCGGGCGTGGTGGCGCACGCTTGTAATCCCAGCATTCGGGAGGCTGAGACCGGAGGATCCGGGTTCGCGGCCAGCCTCAGCTACCTAGTGAGACACTCCGCAACTTAGTGAGACTCGGTTTCAAAATAAAGAATAAAAAATAGGGCTGGGGGTATAGCTCGGAGATAGAATGCCCCTGAGTTCAACTCCCAGTACTGCAAAAAAAAAAAAAAAAAAAAAAAAAAAAAAAAAAAAAAAGGGCCCTCTGCAACTTAATGAGACCCTGTTTCAAAATAAAAATAAAATAGAGCTGGGGGTAGCTCAGAGGTAGAAGGCCCCTGGGTTCAATCCTCAGTACCAAAAAAAAAAAGATCGGGAGCTGATGCTACTGTGTGACAGTAAGCTTCAAGCTTCAAAGATGAAGGTTTTGCCAGGTGTGGTGGCACACACCTGTAATCTCAGTTTTGGGGAGGTTGAAACAAGAGGAACACAGGGTGAGGACAGCCTCAGCAAGTACTAAGACTGTCATCAACCTAGCAAGACCCTGTTTTCAAATAAGTAATAAAACCGGGCAGGGGGTGTAGCTCAAAGGTAGAATGCCTCTGAGTTCAATACCCAGTGCCATAAAAAACAAACAAACAAAGCCGGGCGTGGTGGCGCACGCTTGTAATCCCAGCATTCGAGAGGCTGAGACCCGAGGATCCGGGTTTGCAGCCAGCCTCAGCTACCTAGTGAGGCACTCCGCAACTTAGTGAGACCCTGTTTCAAAATAAAGAATAAAAAATAGGGCTGGGAGTATAGCTCAGAGGTAGAATGCCCCTGCGTTCAATCCCCAGTACCGCAAAAAAAAAAAAAAAAAAAAAAAAAAGAAGCCGGGCGTGGTGGCACACGCTTGTAATCCCAGCATTTGGGAGGCTGAGACCGGAGGATCGGGTTCTCGGCCAGCCTCAGCTAATTAGTGAGGCATTCCGCAACTTAGTGAGACCCTGTTTCAAAATAAAGAATAAAAAATAGGGCTGGGGGTGTAGCCCGGAGGTAGAATGCCCCTGGGTTCAATCCCCAGTACCACACACACACACAAAAAAAAAGATGGAGGTTTAGAGAGACAGAAGAGTTTAGAAGTGGCACTGAGCTGGATGTGGTGGTACACACCTATAATTCCAGTACTTGGGAGGCTGAGACAGAAGGATCACAGATTCAAGGATAGCCTCAGCAATTTAGCAAGACCCTGTTTCCAAATAAAAAATAAAATAGGGCTAGGGGTAAAGCTTGAAGATACAAGACCCCTGGGTTCCACCCCTAGTAACCCCCCCCAAAAAAAAGAAAAGAAAAGAAAAAAAAAAACACCTTGCAGAGAACTCAAAACCATAACGGCTGGGTGTGGTAGTACACACCTATAATCCCAATACTTCAGAAGCTAAAACAAGAAGATCTAGAGTTCAAGGTCAATCACAGCAATTTAGTAAGACTCTGTTTCAAAATAAAATAGGAAGCCGGGTGTGGTGGTACAGGCTTGTAATCCCAGTACTTGAGTCAGGAGGATGGCAGGTTCGAGGCCAGGCTCAGCTATTTAGTGAGGCCCTTTGCAACTTAGTGAGACCCTGCTTCAAAATAAAGAATAAAAAATAGGACTGGGGCGGGGCGTGGTGGCACACAATTGTAATCCCAGCATTTGGGAGGCTGAGACCGGAGGATCCCAGTTGGCCGCCAGCCTCAGGTGCTTAGTGAGGCTCTCCAAAACTTATTGAGACCCTGTTTCAAAATAAAGAATAAAAAAATAGGACTGGGGACCTAGCCTGGAGGTAGAATGCCCCTGAGTTCAATCCCTAGTACCCCCCCAAAAAAAATAGGACTGGGGGTGTAGCTCAGAGGTAGAATGCCCCTAGGTTCCATCCTCAGTTCTGCATAAAAAAAAAAAAAAAAGAATAAAAAATATGGCTGGGGGTGTAGCTCAAAGGTAGGATGCACCTGGGTTCGATCCCCAATACCGCAAAAATAAATAAATAAATAAAAATAAAAAATAAATAAAATAGGAGCTGGGCATGGTAGTGCACTGCTAGTAATCCCAGTACTTGGGAGGCTGAGGCAGGAGGATCACCGGTTCGCAGCCAACCTCAGCAATTTACTGAGGCCATCTACAACTTAGTGAGACCCTATTTCAAAATAAAGAATAAAAAATAAGGCTAGGAAAGCCAGGTGTGGTGGCGCAAGCTTGTAATCCCAGCATTTAGGAGGCTGAGACCAGAGGATCCGGGTTTGCGGCCAGCCTCAGCTACCTAGTGAGGCACTCTGCAACTTAGTGAGAACCTGTTTCAAAATAAAGAATAAAAAATAAGAGCCGGGCGTGGTGGCGCATGCTTGTAACCCCAGCATTCGGGAGGCTGAGACCGGAGGTTCCAGGTTCTCGGCCAGCCTCACTAACCTAGTGAGGCACTCCGCAACTTAGTGAGACTCAGTTTCAAAATAAAGAATAAAAAAAATAGGGCTGGGGGTATAGCTTGGAGGTAGAAAGCCCCTGAGTTCAATCCCTAGTACCGCCAAAAAAAAAAAAAAAAGAGAGCTGGAGGTATAAAATAAAAAATAAGGCTGGAGGTATAGCTTGGAGGTAGAATGCCCCTGAGTTCAATCCCCAGTACCGAAAAAAAAAAAAAAAAATAGGGCTAGGAGTGTAGCTCAGAGGTAGAAGGCCCCTGGGTTCAATCCTTGGTACCACAAAATTAATTAATTAATTAATTAAAAATAAAATAAAGCCAGCCGTGGTGGCACACACTTGTAATCCGAGACTGGAGGATCCGATTTCGCAGCCAGCCTCAACTACTTAGGCCCTCTGCAACTAATGAGACCCTGTTTCAAATAAAGAATAAAAAATAGGGCTGGGGGTGTAACTCGGAATTAGAATGCCCCTGGGTTCGGCCCCTAGTACTGCAAAATAAATAAATAAAAATTAATTAGTTAATTAATTAAAAAGATAAAATAGGACTGGAACCCATATGGGTTCATTCACTCATTCAGCAAACTTTTCCTGAGCTTCCACAGCCCTGCTCTAGGCCCCTAGTACTAGAGAAGTGAAAGGAACACTCATTAAGGCTACAGACTGGTGGGTTCTCCTGCAGGTTTTCAGTAACATCTCATAGCAGCACTTCTGTTTTGCCGTATGGAATAAATATAGGGGTGGATATTCATATTATATCACCTAGCATGACATTACCAATACGTATGTAAATTTGTTCACTCTTCACTCTCTGACCCCACTCCCTGATCTTGTCCATCCTTGTCATCACCCTGGCCCGTGGCAGCGAGCCCTTCTTGGCCCTTCTGCTCCTACCCTTACTCCCACAGTCTGTTTCTCACATGCACCAAAGTGACTTCCGGTCTGATCATGCTCCTGCTCTGCTTAGGACTCTTCCATGACTACATCTCACTTAGGGTAAAAAGCCAGTCTTCACCGAAGTCTGCAAGGCCCTGCACAACCTGTCCTTGTTACCTCCCAGCACGCATGTCCTCTCACTGTCCCCTTGCTCACTCTGCCTCAACAACACCCCTCAGGTTTTCTCCAGCCCTCCATATCTATTCTGCCTCGGGGCCTTTGCACTTGCAGCCCCCCTTGCCTAGAGCTCTCTTCCCCCAGAGAGGTGCATGCCTTACTCTCCCCCACACCCTTTTTTTTTTTTTTTTTTTTTTTTTTTTTTGCGGTACTGGGGATTGAACTCAGGGGCATTCTACCTCCGAGCTACGCCCCCAGCCCTATTTTTTATTCTTCATTTTGAAACCGAGTCTCACTAAGTTGCGGAGTGCCTCACTAGGTAGCTGAGGCTGGCCGCGAACCCGGATCCTCCGGTCTCAGCCTCCTGAATGCTGGGATTACAAGCGTGCGCCACCACGCCCGGCTATATTTATATTTTTTTTGAAACAGTATCTCGGTAAGTTGACGAGGGTCTCCCTAAGTTCCTGCGCACCCCCGCACGCTGGCATCGAACCTGCCAATGAACCTAGCATCAAACCTAATTCTCCTGTCTCAGTCTCCCAAGTACTGGGATTACAGGTGTGGGCCACTGCATGTTCACTGCTGTCTTCCCAGGGGCTAGAACAGTGTCTGGTACATATGAGGTCTGCAGTACAGGTTTTTCGAAGGTATGAATGGAAGCCCAGAAAAGGAGTCTGTTCTTGGGGGAAGTGAAAGGGATGCGTGAGGAAGGCTTTTTTGGGTGTAGAGGGAACCCTGGGGAGTTAAGAATAGAGAAGAGAGCCAGAGCGCAATGCCCATGCGGAGGCCTCGGCGTGATCCAGGTCTACAGCGGTGCGCTACTCGGTGAAGGAAAAAGCAGAAGCGCGTTTGATCGCCAAACACACGAAGCTCAGAGCTCGGCGGGGGCGGGGCCTCGAGAGACGCGGGAATCCCCGCCCACTGCGCGCGCGGGGCTGGGGGTGGGCGGGGACGCAGGAGGCGGGGTCACGTGTTTGCGTCAGGGCCGTACGCCGCCGCGCGCCTGCGCCCCTTTCCACGTGCGAAAGTTCCAGGCTCGTGGAGTTAGGGACGCCGCAGATTCCGGGATCCGCGCAACTGAGTCCTCGTCATGAAGCCAGGTGCGAGCCGGGGTTGGGGTCAGCCGGCTCAGGGACTGGGGTCAGTGGGAATCCGGTGCCAGGCCGGAATCGGAGAGATGGGGCCTTGGCCTAGCGGAGGGGTTTGAGCCAGGGATCCGGTCTCGTGTGGGGCGGGGGGTCCCGATTCCGGCGTTGGATCGTTCCTGACCCCAGGAGGTCTGGAGGTTTGTGACTGGCTGCGGAGATCGAGGTCGTAAGTAGAGGGTCTTGGGCTCGGGATTGGGGGTCTTGACTCGGGATTCGTCTAATAGGTCATTAGGGTTTTTGTGGTTCTGGGGATGGAACCCAGGGGCATTCTACCTCCAAGCTACACTCCCAGGCCTATTTTATTTTTATTTTGAAACAAGGTCTCGCTAGGTTGGTGAGAGTCTCATTACTTGCTGAGGCTGTTCTTGAACCTGCGATCCTCCTGCCTCAGCCTCCCGAGTACTGGGATTACAGGCGTGCATCATCACGCCCGGCAAGGGATTTGGATACTGAACCAGGGGCGGCACTCGAGTATCTTGACCCAGAGTCTGGATCTAGGAATCTGGGCATGGGTTTTGGGAATCTGATTTGAGTCGGAGATGGAGAGTCCCTGATCTTGGGACAATGTCGCAGCCTCTAACGCCACCACCATCCTCTTGGTCCCCAATCCAGCTTCTTCGAATGGGCTGGAGTAAATCAGAACGGACGGACACACACACACTCACGCCCGGGTAACATGCGGCCCTCTGGCCACTTTCCCGCTCTGTACACTTCCGGGGGGACGGGTCCCTGGAGATGGAATGGAGAATGGAGATTTGGGAGCCTAGGATTCCTAACTTTTTTGCGGTACTTGGAATTGAACTTACGGGCATTCTACCTCGGAGCTACACCCCCAGTCCTATTTGAAACAGGGTCTCACTAAGTTGCGGAATGCCTCTCTAGGTAGCTGGGGCTTGAACCCGGATCCTCCGGTCTCAGCCTCCCAAATGCTGGGATTACAAGCGTGCGCCACCACGCCCGGCTAGGATTCCTAACTCTTAAGAAAAACTTCAAAAAGCCGTCGCGGTGGCGAACGCTTGTAATCCCAGTACTTGAGAGGCTGAGACTGGAGGATCCCAGGTTCAAGGCCAGCCTCAGCAATTTAGCTAGACCTTGTTTCAAAATAAAGAACCCTGTTTCAAAAAACAAAAACAGCCGGGCATGGTGACACACGCTTGTAATCCCAGTACTTGGGAGCCTGAGACTGGAGGATCCGGGTTCTCGGCCAGCCTCAGCTATTTAGTGAGACCCTGTTTTTTTTTTTTTTTTTTTTTTTTTTTCGGTACTGGGGATTGAACTCAGGGGCATTCTACCTCCGAGCTACACCCCCAGCCCTATTTTGTATTCTTTATTTTGAAACCGGGTCTCACTAAGTTGCAGAGTGCCTCACTGGTAGCTGAGGCTGGCGGCGAACCCAGATCCTCCGGTCTCAGCCTCCCAAATGCTGGGATTACAAGCGTGCGCCACCACGCCCGGCTTAGTGAGACCCTGTTTTAAAATAAAGAATAAAAAATAGGACTGAGGGTATAGGTGGGAGGTAGAAGGCCCCTGGGTTCAATCCCCAGTACTGCAAAAATAAATAAACAGCTAGGGGTGTGGCTCAGAGGTTAAATGCTCTTGGGTTCAATCCCCAGTACTCCCCCCCCCCCAAAAAAAAGAAGCCCATTAGCGGGAGGAAGAAAGAATAGTCACAGGGCATTAGTGATTTTTTTGTTTGTTTTGTTTTGTGGTACTGGGGATTGAACTCAGGGGCATTCTACCTCCGAGCTACACTCCCAGCCCTATTTTTTATTCTTTATTTTGAAACAGGGTCTCACTAAGTTGCGGAATGCCCCACTAGGTAGCTGAGACTGACCACAAACTCGGTCCTCCGGTCTCAGCCTCCCAAATGCTGGGATTACAAGCCTGCGTCACCATGCCTGGCTGGCATGAGAGATTTTATGCATTCTTTTTCCCTCAGAACTTTAATGAACCCATCTCATCCCCCTCTGGGGGACTGATGAGACTTCTGGGTTTGACAGAAGAAACTTGGTTAAGTATTTCATTTCTGGTTCAGCTTATGCCTACTGTGTGACCTTGGACAAGTGGCTTTACCTCTGAGCCTCAGCTTTCTCATCAGTAAAGTAGCATACAGTTAGGGTTAAGTGAAGTTGTGTGTGTGTGTGTGTGCGTGCGTGTGTGTGTGTGTTACTGGGGGTTGAACCTGGGGCATTCTGTCTCTGAGCTACACCCCCAGCTCTATTTTTATTTTGAAACAGCGTCTCACTAGGTTGATGAGAGTTTCACTACTTGCTGAGGCTGCCCTCAAACCTGCGATCCTTCTGTCTCAGCCTCCTAAGTACTGGGATTACAGGCATGTACCACCACACCCAGTTCGAAGTTGTTTTTTTTGTTTGTTTGGTTTGGGTACTGGGGGTTGAACCCGGGGGCATTCTACCTCTGAGCTCTACCCCCAGTCCTATTTTTTATTCTTTATTTTGAAACAGGATCTCTCTAAGTTGCAGAGAGCCTTACTAAGTAGCTGAGGCTGGCCACAAACCCCAGATCCTCCAGTCTCAGCCTCCCAATTACTGGGTTTACAAGCGTGTGCCACTACGCCCAGCTGTGTTTGTTTGTTTAATAGCACAATGCTTGAGATAGATTTTTTTTTTTTTTTTTTTTTTTTT